>BCKL01000023.1:164477-241731 GCA_001600635.1 Leucosporidium creatinivorum | reverse complement strand
TGCGGCAGGAAGTCGCAGATGCCGGCGTCGGGGTGGTCGGGGCGAGGAAGGAGCTGAGCGAGAGCCTTGAGCGCCGACGTGTAGAGCTTGTCCTGCGCGACATCCTTCTGGTTCTCTGGTGGAGGAGCGATGACGGGAGCGACTTTAGGCTGCTGCTGGTAGCCGCCCATGTATGCCTCCTCCTCACTATCGTAGTCGTCGAACTCGTCGCCGAACTCGTCATCTTCGTAACTATAGCCCGTGCCGTTGCCGCCGAGGACGTGTCCGCCGCCGAGAGCTTGACCTTGGCCTCCCACAGCCGCCAACGTCGCCTGTAGGTGGTTCGCGCCGGCGTTGGTGGCGTATCCAGAGGCAGCGCCCGTTCCGTAGTCCGTGCCAGCTCCCTTGCCGGTGGGCTTGCCGCGAGCCTTCTTGACCTTTGAGAGGAGCGAAGGGTCGGCGGGCTTGCGAAGGTGCTCGCTGAGGTACGCCGTGTCGAGGGCTCCGAGGACCTAAGAGTAGAGTCAGCCAGCAGCTTATGAGATATCTGCTCAAGCGTGCTCACCTCGTAGATGACGAGCAGGCGTGCGGCCGAGCAGCAAGTCGTGCCATCGGCAGTCGGCTCGCCACAGCCACGACAGAGCGACGCCTTGCACTTGGAGCACGAGAGGGTAGCAGTGGCGAGGAAGGCGTCCGAGTCGGAGAGGGAGAGCTGGGACCCGAAGCGTTAGTCGACCGAGCACCGAAAGCTCGGGAAGAAGGACGACTTACAGAACGACCCGAAGGAGCTACACGAGCGCCGCACTTGCAGGTATGCGATCCAACGAAGAGCTTGCGATGCTGGATGAGAGGGTGAAGGGGGTCGGAAGTGCTGGTCTGGTGCAAGTCCTCCGGAGCCGAGCTGGAGGTGCTCTTGCGGGGCGAGGTGCGGGTCTTGCGGGCCGTCGACATCTTGGAGGGCTGTATTACAGCATAAGGACGTCAGTTGTGTTCGGTTTGAGCTCCATAAATCATCGGGTCGAGGCTTCCCAGCCTCATCAACGCGTCGCTGCACGCAACTCCGTCTCGCCCGCCCGGCTTCCTCGTCCTAACGAGCTACAGAAGAAGCTCTGTACTCACTCCTACTCCACGATCATGCTGCATCTGCATCTCATCCTCCTCAGCCTGCAGCCTTCTCGCCAACGCCGCATCCGCGTCCTCGTCCTTCTGCAGCTTCTTGCTCTCGGGCTTCTTCCTAGGACTACTGCGAGCCTTCTTAGCGACGGGCTGCTGCACTTCGAGGTCCGAGTCGTCCGAATCAGAGAGGGTCAAGTCCAGCGTAGCGGACGGCTTGTTGCGCAGCTTGGGCGCCATCTCGTTGAGAGTGTTGAGGGAGGGTGTAAGGGAGCACTAGTGGGTTCGGTGGAGTCGAGAGTGGTTCGAGAGGTGTTGCTTCAGCGCCGACGACGGCGGGAAAATTGGAGGAGGGAGAGAGAGTAAGCGGGGTTCGAGCTCGCTTCGAGGTGAGTAAGGAGCTCGTCAGCTCTCGCGCTCAGAATGATACGCAGGGGTCTGAACCTGTAGCTCTGTAATCTGCCTGCGCTGTGCAGGCTGTTCGCATTCAGGTGGAGCTACTGAAGGACTGCTCGTGCCATCGCCGAGCCCCTTCTGAGCTCTCGCATCTCGCCCTCTCAGACTGCTCCCTGCGCTTATTGCCCGACATCCCACATCCCACACTCACTTGCACAATCTCCCACCACGCTAGTTATCCCCCAAGCCCCTCCCGAGCCCACACTCCTCCCTCAACCTCTTCTCGCCGACATACCACCTCCCAAACTTCCTCCTGCTACTACTCGCGCCCGATTCGAGGTACTCCTGCCTCGTGACGAACGAGTCCTTCAGCGCCTGCGAGAACTGCTCGCGTTTTGCTGATGGGGCGGCCGAGGAGACAGAGGGAAGCGAGTGACCGGTGAGGGCGGAGGCGGCGGAGAGGGCGGTGGTGAGAGTTGGTCTGTGGTGGGGTCGAAGGAGGTCAGTACGGAGAGCGAGCGTTGCTAGTAAGGGAGAGGAGACCTACGAGCTGGAGACGGTCACTCGGACGGGGTACTCTGGTGGCGCCAGCTTCCTCAATTCGGACCGCCTGTGCACGAATAGATTCGTCAGTGAACGCCATCTCGGTAAGTGTTCGTCCACAGGGCTTGAACGTCTGCGACGAGGGGGGAAGAAGACTCACAATCGATCGCCGAAGCCTGCGAAACCACTGCTGCCTCCCACGCAGACGATGTTGCTCCAGAATATGCCTCGCAGCTCCTCAGGAAGTGCAGCGATGGAATGAGCGATGGTCTCGTGGATGCCGCCTTGATTGAGGTCTGTGAGAGGAGGCCAAGTACGAGAGCGAAGGGCGAGGAGAGGAAGGCGAAGTGGGTGAGCTCCAGCGTACGGAGCTCGCGAGGGAACAATTATGCTCACCGATGGTCGAGGGGTTGAAAAGGACCTCGGGTACGGTGAACCTCTCGTTGTTCATCTGCAGCAGCTGCTCCTCTTCGGCAGTCTTCTTCGGTGCCGCACCGTCGACGACCATGGCATCCGCTTGCGGCGGGGGTGTCGGAGGCGGGGTGTTGCCTGTCGGTGGTGGTCGGACGAAGCCGAGCTTGTTGGTGGAGTCGGGGAGGAAGTCGGGAAGGACGTAGGAGCGGACGATGGGGTTGGTGAGCGAGGAGCTGGGGTTGGTGGAAGGGTGAGTGAGAATTGGGAAGTCAGTGAGGAAGCTTGGCGGCAAGGCCACTAACTTTGAGCCTCAGTCACAAGCGAGAGAAGTTCGGACTCACTTGGCTGTCATCCAATCCCGCTCCCACTCGTTCGTCACGTAGCAGCACTCTTCCTTGGCATGCTCAATCACGCTCGTCTGGTCCATCATGTACCACTGGCGGAACGAAACGAGCTCCTTCAAGTGGTTCGTAAGCAGCTTGCCTCCGGCGTCGATCCTGCGAGCAAAGAGTCAGCTTGCCTCGTTCATCGCGGAAGCCCAGCGATGAGACGCGCCTCCGTACTCCGGCATTGACGACGCTACCTCTCACCACCGGGACGACATGCGTGAATGAGAAGCCGGCGTCGACGACAAGGACACATTCGGGCGCTTCTGCCGCTCCGCCGCCGGCGTCGGTGCCCCAGGGTACGAGCGCGGGTCCTGTGGGAGAGCAAAAGGTGGTCAGTATCGTGTGGTCATATGTTTGGTGAACTGAAAAGCTGAGCCCTTGACGTGAGGCCCCGATTGGCAGCTCTGAAGAGGGACCGAGCCGGGAAGCTTACCTGGCACCCTGCAGATTCTCTCAAACTCCCACTCCTCGAACAGCATTTGGTCATGGTTCTCCCTGACGTTTCCGAGGTTGAAGACGGGTTCGGTGATGAGGAGAGGGGTAGTAGACGGGTCGACCTGTCGCCGAGAGTGTGAGCGAGGTCGCTACGACGCGAAGGATGAAAACTCACCTGCATCCCTCGACCCTTGCCGCTGAAGACACGATCCCATACTGTCTTTTCGACTTCCCAGTTGGTGAGAATGCCCTGTAGATTTGAACGAGCGCCGGGGAGAGATGGAAAGGGGAGGTCAGCGAGGTCCTGGTAGCCTGCGAGCCCTCTGCTAAGCCGACACAGCACCAGTTCATCCACCACATCTTCGCTGACTGCGCTGTAGCTCGGCAGCCTCTCGTATACCATCTAACCACGCTGGACTCACCCTCTCATGAGCCATCCTGAAGACGAGCCCGCCAAAGTCCTTGCACTCGTCCAGCTCGTCTGCTACATAGTTGCGCTTCTCAGTCTTGCTCCTGATAATCGAGTTGCGGTAGACCCTGCTCAATAGTAGAGCTGTGGTCAGCTGGCGGAGCTCGAGCAGAGACGCGGCTTCTGGGAGCTGCAAGCCGCTCCTGTACAGCTTGGAAGGCGCAAGAGACGTACGAGAGCTCCGTCTGGTCCGAGTACATTGCTTTGATGGAGTGAGCGCCATTGTCGAGGATCAGAGTTGGCGCAGACGGGAAGGGAGCAGGCGCGGCCATCGAAACGGAGCGCTGTAGAGCTGCAGAGGCGTCCTGGAAGTCTGCAGTGGCTGTCGTACGCGAGCAACTGGCTTAGGCGACAGCTGAAGGTCGACAGGCGAGACGAGAAGAGATCGAGGTGATGCGGAGGAGGGAGAGAGTCGCATCGGGGGCGAGCAGGGATGAGGCTCAACTAGCAGTGAGCTGCACGTCTTGCTGATGTTGCCCCAGAGTGGAGACACAACTTTTTGACGCTATCGATGAAGCTCAGAGTACTCTGTTGCGCTGTCCGGCGAAGAGGGGCAGAGCCGAGGTCCATCGCCGAGGTGTTCTTTCGAAGCCAGATCTCGGTCAGCTACAGCCCTAACCACCCACGTCGACTACAACGATCCACTGTATATAGTCCCGCTCCTTTTCACCCTCCTACTCGCCTACACACTCGCCCTCTAAGAAAAGCTGGCTTCCGGGCAGCAGAGGCGGAGCGCTGACCTCGTTACATGATACTTTTGAGCAGAGAATGGGCGCCTACAATTATGTCTTTCTATACCTCTACATCAAGTGCCTGACTAACCCGCGACCTACAGGTACTCGCCGAGCTTGACAAGCGCAAGCAGTCGGACGGTCGCCGAGATTGGCCGAAAAATGTAGTACAGGGGGTTGGGTGCCTGTAGACTCGTACAGAATCGAAATCTGAAGTGCTCAGAATGTCTCGAGACTCAGAGCTGCAGTCCAGTACACCACCTCGCTGAACTATCAGCCAGCTCGGCCTCGCGCGGGAGACGCCGAGGGACGCTCTCCTTCCTACCACACACTGCTCTGGTCACTCTCTACAGCCATGTCCGACACTGACAGTCACAAGACGCCTGGCTCGACGCCTACCTCGCCCACCTTCCCCGAGACTGGCCCTTCGCCGTTGAGCGACGAGGAAGAGAACGTGGAGGAGCGCATCGCTCGCCTCTCGACGGTGCGCGACATCGCGACCCTCCACAAGCATACCAAGTACCAAGACCTGCCTCCGGTTCCTTTGAGTCGCCTCGAGGACATCATTGCCGAGCCCGGTGTCGTCGCCGAGTTCGAGCTCTCGGCTGTCGACAAGCTCGAGGACTTCTACGCTCAGAGCATGCAGAGGATCGCGATTGTGGTCTCGTTGTGAGCTATGGAGGTTGTTAATCCCCACGCAGCTTCGAGCTGACCTCCTTCCCGCTCGCAGCATCCGCTACACCTGGAAATCCCTGCTCACCTTCGCGCGCTCCATCTTCTTCAGCCCCTTCAGTCTCTTCACCGACCCCTCCAGCACGGCGGGGAGCATCGTCATCTACCCTTTTGTCTTCGTCTTCCTTGCTCTGAGCGTGTTTGCCTTCTGCTTGGGATCCTGGCTGGTGAGTTCCGTGCTCGGCGATGTCGAGGCGACCAGGAGCTGACCGTCCCCGCTCCAGCACCTGGATCGCCTCGTCGAGAAGGTCAGCACCAACAAGAAGGACAACTTGTCCATTATCAACTGGGTGAGTGATGCTGTAGAGCAGTGAACGGCGAGGCTGACTTCGAGCTTCTCCCCCAGCCGAACCCCACGCTCTTCTCCTCGACCGAGGCCGCCGACACGGTCAAGTCGGCGCATGCAACTCTTTCCGGCGTTTCTACCACCTTCCCCGATGCGTCTGCTCTCGGAAAGCCTGCGCTGGGAGAGATCTCGGCTAAGCACTTGGGAGCGGGCAAAGGTCTCGATTTGCAGACGAACAGGATCTTCGATCTGGACGTCGCGAAGGTGAGCCGGTTGGGGCAAATACTCGCCAAAAAGATGCTGACATTCTTGTGTACTCGCAGGCTCTCCTCCTCATGTCGGCTCTCGTCTACGAGGTCCGCGACCCCGAGGTTAGGCAGGCTAAGCAAGCGAAGCAGTCGAAGGAGGCGCAGGAGTTCCTTCTCGAGTCGGAGAAGTTCATCAAGACTCAGGTGCGCTGCCTACCGTACTTTGCACTGCTCTGAACCAGGCGAAGATGCTTACTTCCGGCCGAACTTCAACAGGCTCGCAAATGGGGACTCGGCTACCTCTCGATGTCGGGGTTCAAGCCCAACTCGGACCTCGGATCCAAGGATGGACCATTCGGAGGCGTTTTCTACACGCCGCCCGGAGCGACCCACCCCTTCATCGTCCTCTGCTTCAAGGGAACGACGCCCAGCAACTTCGCCGAGGTGAGCCGCGGTTGTCGGCTCAAAGAGATGTGACGCTGACCCTCGACCTACGCAGTTCCTCATCGACGCCTCTATCTCTCGTGTCTCGAGTGCTTCCTTCTTTGGCGACGGCACGGCGCACGAAGGGTTCATGCGCGAGCTCTTCCCCATCGGTCGCGGCCGCTCCGACGATTACGGCGAGTCTTGAACGGCTTCCCACTTCTCTCCGAAGCACATCGAGACTGATCTTGATCCGAACTCTTACACAGGCCAGCTCACCAGGGGCCTTCGCATCCTCGCTCGCGAGCTCTCCGAGAAGTCTTCGGCGAACGCCGAGGACCGCAAGACTGCGCCCCTCTGGGTCACTGGTCACTCGCTCGGCGCTGCGCTCGCTGGCTTGACCTACGCGAGGTATCTCCACAAGCCTGCTGATCTCGGCAAGAACATCGTTTTGAGGGACGGCTACACCTTCGGCGGTAAGATCGGGTGATAACCTCCACCCTGCATACTCGGCTGACGGTTCTTACCTCACAGCTCCTCGCTTTGGGGATGGAGCGTTCGTGTCCAAGTACGAGGAGGTGAGCTCTCCATGCTCTTGAATCAGCTCGCCTGGAGCTAACATTTGCCGCCTCTCCTCAGGCGAGCATCGATCCGATTGAGCGTCCCAACTGCCTCTGGCGCGTCGTGAACGGCTACGACATCGTCACCCATATCCCTCCGTAAGCCGATTGTAGTTTCACACTCACGAGCTCCGCTGACACTCGCTCGGCTGTCCACAGTGGCTTCGCCGACGCCGAGGAGAACCGCCCCTCCATCTCGGCGCTCTCGGTGCTCAACTACGCTCACATTGGCGTGGGAGTCAGGCTCAACCCCTTCAAGAGGCCTTACTACAAGGCCGACACCACCTCCCTCCACTCGGCCACGAGGGTCGTCGTCGTCAAGGATGGCGCGCAAGGAAAGGCGACTGGATCGAAGCTGCCGGACTGGTTCCCCCTCCTCGTCGAGTCGATCAAGTGGTGGAACCCTCTCAGCTGGATCTTGGGCCTCGTCGTTTACCCCGTGCTGCTCGTCACCTCCGTCTGGAACCACTGTGAGCTCTCAACCTCAGCTCGGCGCTTCTCAATGACTGGATGAGGGAGGAGCAGAGACTGACCTACTCTACCAGTCCCCGCTTCTTACTACGAGCACCTCAGTCAGATCAAGGTCGACGGGCAAGGAGGGGAGAAGAGGCGTACCGCGATCGCCGAGAAGGGCTCGGTTGCGAAGACGGGCGCCGAGAGGAAGGTCGCTGTGAAGGGCTGAGATGTGCTTGCTTGCTGATATCAGTTGGAGTGTTGCTGTAGCTGTCCTTCTGTGTACTACCACCCTGTAGCTTGAAAGTCGCTTGTTCCGATAGTTACACGCTTGCTCGAGAGCTCGGCGAGGATCCCGTACCCTTCTCGCGAGCTTCGAGGCCACGAGATGACTCTAGAGACATCGGCAGGGTGCTAAGAGGGTTGGAATACGAAGTAAAACACCTCAACGAGCCGTGGTTCCTGCTATCGAGCAGGTGCAGCGCGGCGAGAGCTGGACCGAGGCCTGCGAAGGCGCTGGAGGCTCGAGGGGAGCGTAAGGAGTCGAATCGGCTACAGAATCAATCCCAGTCACCTCAAACACTCAATGGCATCCAGCTCTCATTACCTGCACCACTCTGCGATTTTGGCTGCACCTGAGTACATGCACTTTAGGTGGGCGAAGTCGACTTTGCGCTGGCGGCAAGGCTTGCCTCTTCTTCGTGTTCTTTCGAAGCCAGATCTCGGTAAGCTGCAGCCCTGACCACCCACATCAACCATAGCCATCCACTGGATATATTCCCGGTCACTCTCACCCTCCCACTCGCCTACAAACTCGCCCTGGTCTGAATCGTCGAGGTCAAGGGAGCTTACACGTTCTTCCTGTCGTTGTACAGCCATGGGAGCTTACAAGTTTGTTCCCTGTACTACTCCGCACATGATGCGCCTACTCACACCTCGCCAAACAGGTACATCGCCGAGCTTCACAAGCGCAAGCAGTCGGACGTCCTCCGCTTCCTCCTCCGCGTCCGCTGCTGGGAGTACAGGCAGTTGAACGTCTGCCACCGTGCTTCGCGCCCCTCGCGCCCCGACAAGGCCCGCCGCCTCGGTTACAAGGTGAGAAGCTGCGACGAGACGAGGCTGGGCAGGAGGAGGGAATTGCCGGAGGAGAGCAGGGAGAGGGCAGGGCTGTACGGGATCAGTTCTGGCGCCGGCAGGGAGTCTGTACGATGTTGGAGCAGAGTTTGGGAGGGCAGCAGAGGCTGCAGGACGGCAGCAGGACGCCCTACGACGCACACACAAACCCACGCCCGATTCGCCCTTCACACGATCTACGCCTCCCCTACGACTCTCAGAACCACGCCGAACCATTCCTATCATTCGACTACACTTTTCGCCCCATCCCCTTGTCGTCCTGCTGCCCGCTTGCGCTGTTGGAGAGGGCTCGACGGACTTGGGCAGCATTTTTTCCCTGCGCGGACGCGGAGCTGACCTTCCTCCACTTCGTCGCCCTACACAGTCCAAGCAGGGCTTCGTTATCTACCGTATCCGCGTTCGCCGTGGTAACCGCAAAAAGCCCGTCAAGAAGGGTGCGTCTCCCTCGAACCCCTGAGGCCGCGCCGAGCAGCGCCGATTCGGCCAGTTGGCTGACCCGCTCGCCCGTCTCTAGGAGCTACGTTCGGAAAGCCCACCAACCAGGGAGTCAACCACCTCAAGTTCCAGCGTTCCCTTCGCTCGACCGCCGAGGAGCGTGTCGCCCGTCGTTGCGGAGGCATGCGCGTCCTCAACTCGTACTGGATCAACCAGGATGGTGTCTACAAGTACTTCGAGGTCATCCTCGTCGACCCCTCCCACAAGGCTATCCGTCGCGATGCTCGCATCAACTGGATCTGCAACCCCGTCCACAAGCGTCGTGAGGCCCGTGGTCTTACCGCCGCCGGAAAGAAGGTGCGTCCTGGTCTTTGCACCTCATCATCATCTCCACCATCTTTCCACCTTCCTATCGATCCGTGCCGCCGCCATCCGCTCCCTCCATCCGCCCTCGGAACGTCGTCTCGGCGCTTCCTCTCCGCCGAAGCCCCCCTTCGGCGCTCCCTTTCGGCGATGCTCGCCAGCAGAACTCTCGCTGACCTCTGCTCTCCTACACGCAATAGAACCGTGGTATTGGAAAGGGTCACCGCCACAACCACCAGCCCAAGACGGCCCAGTGGCGCAAGCACAACACCCTCTCGCTCCGCCGCTACAGGTAGAGCGCTTTTGGGTGCTCTTCAAGCGAGAAGAGCCTTTTTTGTGGTACATGGCAATGCAGGGTGCATACCAGCCGCATTACAGGTCAACGAGCGAGTCGAGAGACGGTCCGAAGCGAAGCCGAAATGAGCGCCGAAGGCTCGAAAGCTTATTCCGAGATTCACGGCCTGCCATTACCGTCGCGAGAGTCGCCTGCTGTTGCAGAGCTTCCTGTGTAGTCGTCTGTGGCCTTCTCGCCCCCACTTCGGCCTCTGCGCCATTCCGTCTGTCTGGAGGCGGTCGCGAAGCGTTTCGGCTCTCGGTCGAGGGGCGGCTTTCAGGCAGTTGGAGAGCTCATGGAGAGCGGTCGTAAGTCGAAAGGGTATGAACAGTATTGCTGCGTGATCAGCTTTGGCTGCTTGAGAACGTGATGTGGTCGCCAGCATCGCCGAAGTCGAGCGCTAAGGTGTTCCAGTCGAGACGAGCTGCAGCGGAGCAGTGAGGCTCCTTGTTCGCTCGAGGGGACGTAAAGGTGAGTTGTATCTTCTGCGATTATTTAAAGTCTCGACCGAGTCTTTAAGGGTGCGATCTCGAGCGCCGAGCGCCGAAGTTGCGGTAAAGGGCGCTAGTGCTCGGCGTGAGTGCAGTATGTGCAGTGTCGGCTGAGCCACGAAACGCTGGCACTCATTTTCTGTCTCATTTGCCGAGCAAAGACGTCTTCGCCGAGCGGCGAGCGTAGCCGATGCCCAAGCTATCGAAAAAAGGCTACCCGACGAGAGTAGCGCTGCAGAGCAGAGTATGACTAGTTACAAGTACTTTCACTCGTACAATCGCTGCTGTAGGGCAGTAGAGTGCCTCGCCAGGGTCCGAAAGCGAAGAGCTTTCGGCGTCAAAGTCGAATTCCCTTCTCTCGCTCCTCCCACTCGCTCGCTACTCTTCATCTCGTCTTCGGCTCACCTACAGCTCTCAAAATGAACTTCCCTCCTCCCTTCAACACCACCAGGGACGACCCTCCCGCCGACATCCCACCTGGCCTTAGCGTTCTCCTCTTTGTCGTCCTTCCCATCGCCGCCATTCTCCTCGTCACTGGCATCGCCTGGGCCTGTATCGCTTGGAGGAGCAGAAAGGCGCGCAAGAGGAATGAAGCTACCCCCATCCAGTCGGGCGGCAAGCTGGTGAGGAGGGGAGATATCGCGCTCCAGGAGCGAGCAGTCGACGATGGGAGGCTCGGCGATACGGAAGGTGGGTCTCTGAGGGCGGGCAGCGGACAGGGAGTGACAGCTTACACTCTTACATTTACAGCCGCGTTCAACCTCAAGCTCGCCGACCTCGAAGTCGGGATGGAGAGGACCGACAGCGCGACGACCCAGGTTTCCCCTCCTTACGACCCTGCGATCAGCGGACCGGCGCGCGTGGCGTAAGAGACAAGCTTAAAATGTAGGAGGGTAAATATGTACGAGTAAGAGGATGCGCGATAGGCTGTAAGGAGCGATATGAACGATCTCGGCGAAGGGCGATTGATCATTGAGGGGCTCGGCGAGCGAGCTGAAGGGTTACAGAGAGCTCGTTCTTTGTCCAGAGGCTTCGGAGACCTCCTTCATTGACCAAGGTACAACGAGAGCCCTCAGCGGAGGCTTCATAGCGCTCAAGTCCGCTCGGCGATACCTTCGGAATCGCAACGGGGCTCTCGGCGAAGCTGGCTCGAAAAAAATCGAATGACCGACGCTCACAGCTAGTTCCAACAGCTAAAATAAATAACGCACAACAGTACATAAGCTCGCAACTGTAATGACAAGACCTCGAGCTCCGTTTAAGCGCCCTCCGAATCCCTCCTCTTCCCCTTCCTCGAGAACAGCCCCGTTCTTCTGCTTCCAATATCCCTCCCGTCCGCTCGGCTCGGCTCAGAGAAAGTGAGCTGCGTTGGCGTGCGACTGATGCCGAGACTGCTCGGATTTATCGGCGTCGCAGGAGAGGTAGACGCCGATTCGTTTGTGGGAGTGGGAGGGTCCGTTCCGCCGAGTCGAGTGGTGGCGGTAGGTGAAGTGGAGGTGCTGATGCGATGGAGCATCGCCGAAGAAGCGCGGAGAGTGTCGCCTGCGGTCGAAGGGGCAGGAGTCGAAGGAGGCTGAGAGGTGGAAGCCGAAGCTCTGCGCGAAGGGCGATGGGGATCCTCACTCCCATCGTCCGTAGTTGCGTCGTCGATCTCCCTCTCTACCTCTTCTTCGACCTCCTCGTCGCCGAATCCTCCAGGCGGCCTCTTGATGAAAGGAAGAAGCGACGGCTTCTTCACCTCGTGCGCCTCAGCGCTCTCCTCCTCGATCTCCTCGTCCTCTCCCTCATCATCCTCGTCCTCTGCTCCTGCCGCGGAAGTAGCCGCGACGTCCAGTAAGGCCTGTCGTAGCTCTGCATTGAGCTTGCGCATCGTTTCCAGCTCGTCCACGTGACTCTTGAAGACTTGACTGAGCTGCTCGGCGGCGTCGAGGAGGGTGTCGAATTGGCCTGTCGGATGGGCGAGACCACTCAGCAATGAGAGAGCACAGATGCGAGAGAGCACTGCTCACGCTCGTACGAGACCATGAAGAGGAAGTGACGAGTCTCGCCTCCTCCCGCTTCGGTGAGCGATCCGTCGTCGACGAGCTTGCCGAACTCCTCGTCGAAGCCGCTGGCCGCATCGACGAGGTTGCGATACTGCTCAGGCGGGTCTCCAGTACGTCCGAGCTATTGTGCGAGACGAGCCAGCTCAGTTCAGTTCACCTGAGGAGAGGAGGGGAAAAGGGAGAGAGAGCGGACGCACCATGAAGTACCTCGCATGTTCATGAAACCCTCTCACAGCATCCATGAGCTTCGTAGGAAGGTCCTTAGCCTCCAGCTCGTTCTCATGCTCGAACCCCTCGAGCGCGAGGAGGCGAAGAATATTGCTCTCCCCCGATTGAGCGCCTCGGCGACCAACTCGACGGATCCGCCGCCGAGCTTTGCCGTCGATGATTGAGGACTTGTAGCGGGATGACCAGGTCTCGGTGACGACTGGAAGAGGGAGATGTTAGTTGGGGTTAATAGTCAAGGCAGTAGAAGGACCGACCGGAGAGGGTGAGCGTCTGTGAGGCGAGGACAGTCAGCGAGGAATCGCCGAAGGAGTCTCGGGCGTCGCTGTGCACGAGCCGGCCACCCTACTCACCATATTAGCGATACCGAACAGAGCCCACGCGATGAAGAACGCTCGTCCGGCTCTGCGAGGAGGCAAGCTCAGCTCGGCGAACGGAGAAGTCGCGACGAGAGGCTTACGAGCTCTTGGGCGAGAAGTCGCCGTATCCGATAGTCGTGAAGAAGATGAAGCAGAAGTACAGCGCTTCAAAGTACGACCACTTCTCTGCCAGCCGCGAGACAGGTCAGCAAGCAGTCTCCTCGGCTTGGAGAAGAAGGGCGAACCTGTAGCGTGGAAGACGGCGGCTCCCACCAGCCAGAAGACAAAGAAGAGGGAGAGGGCGATACTGAGCTTTATACGAAACTCGTTTTGCTGTTCAAGAGGGATCAGCGACCGACTCAAGCGCAGAAGAAAGCTCGGAACTCACCTGCTCATCCTGCAGCTGCTTCCTAAATGTCTTGAACTTCTCCTCCGAAATGACCGAGCTCATCCCCGTAGCCGAGCTGCTCGAGGTGAGGGATCTCCCTAGCGGTGCGCCACCCTCCAACTCGACCGCCGTCTCTCCCTGCTCGACAACATCCATCGTCTTAATCCTCGGCGTCCAGCTCTCCAGCCACCCATACCGCCTCAACACCCTCCGTAACAGCGCCCGCCAAGTACTAACCCCCGCCGCCTTCTCCTCATTATAGTCCAACTCCCTCTGAGCAGCTCCTACAGCCCTCGCAGCAGCTGTCGTAGCGCACACCGACACGGTCGCCGAAGCGCCTCCTCCTCCTCCACCTCTGCCTCTCGCCGGCAAGAACACCGACGGCGCGTCCTGCTCCTCACTCTTCTCCACCAGAGCCTCCCCCCTCTCCAGCTTGACCCTCAGCTCCGCCTCCCTCCTATCCCTCCTCTCCCTCGCTCTCCTCCTCTTCTCCTCCTTCCTCTCCTTCGCCCTCTTGGCCAACACGTCCCTCCTAGCCCTGTAGGACGCTTCAAACGTCTCAATAATAGTTTCCCTCGCAATGGCGATGGTGAAGGCGAGGAGGATCAATCCGCAGACGTCGTAGAAGAAGGAGAAGACTCGCGACCCGGTCGAGGTGGGCAGGATGTCGCCGAACCCGACCGAGGAGACGGTGCAGATGGTGAAGTAGAGGGAGTCGATGTCTGTGTTATCATCGATGGGCAAGGGTTAGTGAGGAGGAGGAGGAGGAGGAGGGAGGGAGGGAAAGAGAGACGAACAGGAGAGCTCGGGGATGAGGAAGGAGAAGCAGAGGGAGCCGAGGCCGACGTAGCAGAGGAAGAGCATCACGGCGATGACGAGGGAGCGTTGTTTCTCCGTTAAGCCGGATCCTAGGAGTCGAGCCTCACAGTCAGTGCGAGCCCGTCTCGAGGATGAAGCGAGCGCCGAACGAACTCACCATACTTCTTGAACTCCTTGGTCCGCACCAGGTCGATGATGAGGGTGATGTTACAGACGACGGAAGCGACCGTCGAGGCGACCGTCATCCAATACGCGTCTCCATAAGTCTGCTCAGCCGTTCCACTCGGTCAGCTCGGGTCTCTCCCCTCTCCTCTCCTCTCCCTCCCAACACAGCGACGTACAAATCCATCATCAATCCGGTGCACCACTCCAAACGTAACGACAATGGTGATATTGATGATATCATGCGCTGTGAGTGCGATGATAGCGACCCAAGTTCCGGCGTAGGGCTTGCGCTCGAGGAACCGCATGATGAGGCCGAGGTTGGCGAGCACGCCGAGGGCCATGGAGATCGCTTGGCCGATGTCGAGGACTGTTTTTGAAGCGGTGGGAGAGGACAGGGAGAGGGAGGGTGAGCGCCGGCGCCGAGATGGGGAAGGGTGGTCGACGTGCTAACGGGGTTGGGCTGCGTCTCGACGACGGTATAGCCATTAGTCCTAACGTACCACTGTACACATCTCAACGGTCAGCTCCCCCACTCAGACCAGCGCATCACTGCCGAAACCTACCCGCTCGGTCAAGCCAGGAATCTGCACCGTCCCAACAGGTCAGCTCGCTCCGAGCTGAAGCAGCGGAGAGGTACTCACATCCAACAGCACACTGAACGGACATACCAGCCCACTCAAGATGGGCAGGTAACGATGCTTGACTGCTCGTTCTAGCTCGTACTCCCCCTCTGGCTCGACTCGCCCCTGCTGCTCAGTAGGGCGGCTCCACCAACGCTTTCTCGGCTCAATCTTCTCGTGTTCCTCCACCTCTGCTCGTACGCCTTCCTCCTCCTCCTCCTCCTCCTCATCGTTGATGGAAGCTGAGCGCTCGAGAAGCACCTGATCGCCTCCTTCTCCTTCTGTTGACTTGTTGGCTGATGCCGAGGAGGTGGTAGGACTTGCGGAGGGAGGTGCTGAGGTGCTGCTTGCTTCCGTTCTGCTGCTGTCAAGGCGAGCGGAGCCCATCTGCGAGTTGGCGGGGATTGTTGTGCGTTGAGATTGAGAGCCCTAGGAGGAAGCTGGACGCTGGAGGGAGCAGGTGGGGGAATGTAGCCTAGTAGAGGGTATGCAGCGCAGTGCGGTGCATCGTCGTGTCGAAGGTGGTTGACGAGAGAGGAGGGAGGAAATAGCGAGGGAGGCGACCGAGATGCGAAAGGCGAGGCCTTGTGAAAGGGGATCGGCGGAGGTGGTGTCGAGGCAGAGGCAACAGGGTGGGAGACAGCAGGAATAGCTTCGTCAGACACCGCTGGGTGGTGGGGAAAGAAAGGCGAGATTCAAGCTGGAGAGGGGGAACGAGAGGGGGGATTGCGAACGCCGAGAATCGGGTAGGGTGGAGAGAGGGGACTTGAGGCTCTGTAGAGTGAACGGACTACCTCAAAGTACCATGCTGGGGGTCTCACAGCTCGAAGAAACCGCCTCTGAGCGCTCGTAGCTCGCTACTTGCTTGTTCGGTCGAGGTTCGGCGCTGCCTCCTCGCGGCGCTCTGCAGGCTACCATGCTCTACTCTGACTCTCCGCTCAGCTATGATATCGCATCAATTCGTTTTCGATGTGGTAGAGAACCCCGAAGGGATAGCAGGCGAAGAGAGCACTCGCGCCGATTGCGCCGAGCTCTCGGTCGTGGACCTCCTCCCCTGTTGCAGACGAGCGGTCACCTGTGCTGGGCTGTGGGGCTGTCGAGTAAAGCCCTTACGTTTTCCCTCAGCTGAGAGCATGACGCCACCTTGGTAACCGCTCTGGTCACCAAGAACCTTCCTCTCGAGCGGGGCTCAGGCTGCCTCTGAGCGCCGAAGCGCCTTCCTAGTCTGGCGAGGAGAGGTTCCGACGAGCTGTCAGATTGTTGGCCACTTACATTAGAGTAGACACGCTGAAGTATGACGAGCGCGCCCAGTCTCGACCTCTCCTAGTCGAGAGAATTGGACGTGTCAATCTCGGCGCTCGTTCGTCACGGGTAAGGCGGGGCGTCGTGGGGCATCTGGCGCTCAAACTTCGCTCCGCCAGCTCGGAGCCTCTTCTTAGTAATGTTGTCTGTAAGATGAGCCGAAGGGAGATGTAACAAAGTCGTCTCGGCCTTTGCTACGTAGCGAGGAAACTCAGCTCCGACCGTTCCGACTGCTGGCGAAGAGGCCGCGCGCAATGGTGGCGAGGGCCGATGGGACTGGAGCGCAATTGTATCTTACTGTGATGTGCAAGCTAGGATCCCGGGGTTGGATCTGCAGCTCGTTCGAGCGCAAAGCTCGACCCCAGCGCCGAGCGAGCCCCGCGAAGGAGGATGACGAGGTGTAGTGTCGATTTTGAGCTTACCTGGGTGTAAAGAACTTTCAATCTTGTCTAATGCAACTCTGACCGGCGGAAAATCTCGACTATTGAGGCCTTTCAAAATCGAGACTTGCCCTGCTCCGAGCTGCCCCTTCTCGACTTCGCCGCGAATCGCTCCTCACTGATCTCTGCTTCCTCCCTACTCGTTTCGTTCAAGGCGCCACAGCACTACATCTTACGCTCACCTCTTCGTTGCCCTCGGGCTCCCCTCTACGCTCTCTAAACAACCTACAGCTTTCCCTCCCTCTTCTCTTCCCTTCCCCACACCCGACCGCCTCCTCAGCGCCCTCCCACCGCCCGCCAATACAAGGATGGCGACCACCGCCCCCGCCTCCATCTTGATCCCAGCGTTACCTACAGATTTGGTAGCGCAAGGCCGTACCCTCCAAGGCTCCGAGTCCCGTCACTTCATCTCGAGGAGGGAGTTCGAGTTGTGGTCCCAGAGCCACCCGAGCGTGAGGCCTCCTTCGGGCAATCAGCCTGCTCCTGCTCCTGCTACTGCTCAACAGCAGAGTGGGGAAGCCAAGGGTTATCGGTGAGTTCCGCTATTACAGCGCTACAGCGGATCAGATGGGCGCGAGCTCAGAGCCAGCAAGACGCTGGTCTCCCGGCGGGCTGGTTCGGATGGCCTCTTAATTCGGCGAGGGATTCGGGGGAAGTGAAAGGACCTTCGCTGGAGGGTTTCACAGCGTCCTAAAACGCTGTAGGACGTCAGCAGCCGCTCCCGTAGCGTTGGCAGAGCGATCGCGACGAGCAGAAACGCCCTCTCCGAACGAGTTGCGGGGCTCGGGTCGAGATAACGATGGGACGTCAGCGCGCTTCTGCAGGAGAGTAGGAGCGGGAAGGATGGAAGAGGGATTTGGGACCATCCGCCGCTTTCTGCAGGTCGATAGCACCACCCGCGACCAAGAATCCCCGCTGACCGCCATCTCCGCTCTTCCCCTCCCTCCTCCAACAGCGCACCTCAACACCCCGTCTCACACCTCTTGCAATCCATCCCACCTCGCGCCCCTTCCCGCTCCTCCCGCTCCAACATCCTCTCCTACACCCTCGACCTCGCCACGGCCACCCGGCTCGCCTCCTACACCTCCCCAAACGGCTCCCGCGATCTCCTCCAACGCGCCGAGTCCATCGCCGACAGCGCCAAAGTCGACATCGACGACGAATGGCTCGAGTCAGAGCACAAGGCGCAGGGCATGTGGAAGCTCGGCGTTAGTTTGCTCAAGTCCAACCGACTGGAGGGTCACCTCCCTTCGTCGGTGGAGCGCCGAGTCGCCCTCGCTCGGTTGACGGAGGAGCTCTTGGCCAATCCATCGCCCGAGCAAGCGCTCCATAGGATCGACGAACGGGACGTTCAATCCTCCGCCGAAGTGGAAGCTCTCGTCGCTCTCAAGCCCCTCACGTCCCCCGATACGACGACCCTCTACCACTCGATGGCCACCCACGCAGCTACCTCCTCTCGCAGCGCCACATCCGTCGCTCAGTCCCTCATCGACCTCAAATTCGGCAACGCAGTCGATGGGGAAGCGTCCGCCCCTCTCCCCGACTCGGACCTCAAGCCCTTCGGCGATTCCTCCTCACATCACCGCGAGTCGGAGACCGTCTTCGCTCAAGGCCCTTCCGCCTTCTCCTCCTCTTCCTCCGAGATCACGGCTACCCCTCACATGGACTACCGCATCGTCCGCGGTCAAGCCATGCGCACCCGAGCCAAAGACATCTACGCCACCTCCATTCTTCCCTCCACTCACTCGACCTGGTGTCGCCGTCATCGCGTCCCTTCCTGCTCAGTCTGTACCCTCCTCTCCGCTACTCCTCGAGTTGACAAACGGAGGACCAACATTCCTGGTCAAGGACTCGGTAGCGCCGAGGGTGGAGGAGGGAAGAAACGGCTCGTCGACCTCGTGCCCCAGTTTCTCGGCCTCTCTTCCTCCCTCCTTCGCGATCTCCGCGAGAGGGCCAACGGCACCGACTCGGACGACGCCGACTCCTTCCTCCAGCATTCAGCCGCCTCGACCATCGAAATCAACGTCACCGCCTCGTGGTACTCGATTCTGCACTCGCTCCTCATCCAAGCTTGTCTGGAGGGGTACCTCGTCGACGGCTGGACAGGTACCACGGCGATTGAAGTCCTCTTCGGCGTCGGCTGCGGCGTGTGGGAAGGAAGGGGGTGGGCATCGAGGGTCGCGCAGAGTAATCAGGCGGAGAGTAATGTTGCGAAGAGTAGTAGTGGGATGGAGGTAGAGGAGGGGAGTGATGATGGGGAGAGTGATGAGGAGAGTGATAGTGAGGAGGAAGAGGAGGAACGGGAGAGGGAGAAGGAGAGGGCAAAGCTGGTCGAGGCGGCGCAGGCGTTGTTTGGGAGTCGGGATGTCGCGCAGGCGGACTTTGAGAGGAGTATGAGGGATCGGATCCATGAGGTGCGTCTCTCTTTTTCTCTCTCCTCACCTCTCTCTTTCGGCCGAGCATCGCTGACCGACAATTGAGCCTCGCAGTTCCTCAACGTCCCCAACGGCTCGACGCTCGAATCCCACCTCCTCGGCCTCAACGCCAAGTACCCTCTCTCCCTCTTCGAAGCCGACATGGTCGACTTCCTCGACTGCACCACTCGGTTGCTCGGCAAACCTGCTCTCGCTCGGGTGCGTTCTCTCTCCTCTCCTCTTCTCCTTGTCGCTCTGCGCTGACCTCGCGTTACTATCACAGTACGACACCACCCCCGCTGCCTCCACTCCCGGCCAACCCCCCGCCACGAACGGCGAGCCCGACTTCTATGCCCTCACGCGCTATTTCGCTCGGTTCGAGTCCCGCGCGCCTTCGCCCGGTGTGCTCGAGCGACATGCGAGCTGGGAGGAGACGATTGGCTTGTCGACGACGGCGGCGGGGAAGCGGAGGAAGGTCGATTGAGCTGCCGGACAGCGGCGCTGAAGACGATGTGCTTGTGTTCGCGTTTGTAGAGATGCCTTCTTTGCCGTTCTGTAGCTGAATCTGTACATCTGTGAACTTTACCTCCCCTTATCCTACATCAGCGTTCGAGAGAGCAGCATGCGAGACACTCTCACTTCTTCGCTTCTTCGCTTCTTCGACGTCGCCGAGATTGCGCGAGACCCAGATTCCTTCCAAATCCCTCGCTCGCTCCTACAACAAGATTCCTTGAACTCCCTCTATATAACCTTAACATCCTCGTGACTCCTCTCAGCCGAAGTAACGGTAGGAAGCCCGAAGCTCTGCTCCTCGGCGGTCGTGGCCAGGTCGTCGGCGCCGTAGGGGATGACTAGGTTCAGAGGGATGCCGATGATCAGGGCGAGGAGGTAGCCTTCTTCCACAATAAGCTCGATAGCGCTGAGGAAGCCGGAGAGGGCAGCGTTGTCGCCCGAGTAGGTGAAGAAGTTGCTGAGGAGGGAGCGCCGAGATGTCAGGTCGAGCCCGAAGTGCCGTCGCAGTCAAGGAGGGAACTCACGAGAACCAAGCAGGCTGTACGACTGAAGCAAAACCCAGTGAGAGAGATGCGGTGGCGATGAATCGAGTACGACGAGTCCATTTGACCATGGCGAGGATGCGGATGCCCGCGACGGCAACGGAGCCGAAGAGGAAGGTCGTCATGCCGCCGAGGACGGAGGCGGGCATGGCCTGAGGAATGAGGCAAGTGGTCAGCGTCGTCACTCAGAGAGAGAAGCGATTGCCGAGCCTACGACAAAGACGGCGCCGAACTTGCTAAAGATGCCCATCAATAAGAGGAAGCAAGCACAAACGTAGCCGCTCTGACGAGAAGCGTTGCGAGTGAGTGCAACGACGCCGATCTGTATGTACACAAGACGATCAGCTACCAGCGCCGCGCTTTGGCGCCGAAAGACTCGGAGAGACCGGGCTCACGTTCTGACTGAAGGTCGTAAGAGGCGGGACAGTCGCCAATCCAGCGATGCAGGCAAACACCGTGTCGGCCAACAGACCTCCCTGCACCCGACTTGAGAAGTCGGGTCCGTCAATGGCGAGCCCACTGACTTCCGCCGTCGCCGAGATGTTGCCGACCGTTTCGGAGACGATGACGAGGTAGGCGGCAATGAAGGGGAGTACGAGGTCGCCGCGGACGGAAAGGGGGAAACGAGTAGTCCAGAGGAAGGTGGCAGCGGGCGCTGAAGTGATGGTCGAGCCGTCGAAGTAGCCGCAGCCTGGGAGGGAAGTCGGGTGGGGTCAGCTTGATCATCCTGAAGCTACACAGCTGCTTGCGCCCAGCCTGAGACGCTGCTGCTTCTTTAGCTTTCAACAAGCTCCTCGTTGTGTAGCGCAGAAGACTCACCAGCAGCGATGATGAGGCCGACGAGCAAGCCAAGGAAGACCGAGCAGTTTTGAACGATAGGAGGTCCCAGCAGGTCGAAGATGATGATGCTGATGAAGACGCTGAATCCAAGGCCAATAAGCGGAGCCGAACCCCAGAACTCGCCGTGAGGGGCCGAGTTGGAGGGGCAGAGCATCGTCTTATCGCTCATGCAGCTTCCTGCGCCGCCGGCCCAGTTGTTGATTCCCGAGGTGACCAGGGTGGCTCCGACGAGGGTGAGAACCATGCCCGAGATGAGGGGAGGGAACATCTGTGGCGAGCGAAATCTTGAAGTCAGCGCTGAAGGTCATCGCCGACGCCAAAGCTCGAGTGCGCCGGCTCTGAAGCTCTTGTGGCATTGTAGCAGAACTACGCTTTCAGGAGAGAGGACTGACCTTCTTGATAGTGCGAGGAGGAAGAAACGAAAGGGCGATGGCGAGGACGGCGACGACGGAAGCCGTACCGAGGAAGGCGCCGAACGCCTCGGGGCAAGGCAGCTTGTCTCCAGCAGCATCGAGCTTGCACATGCCAGATCCATCGGCAGCGAATTGGCTATTGATGAAAGTGAGGCCGACACTGGAGAGAGGGACCGAGGTCAGCTTTTCGAGACGAGGGAGGGGACGCCGAGAGGACGGGAGCTCACCTGACGAAAGCGAACGAAGTTCCAGTGACGGTGAGGACGCCAGATCCAATGGTGTAGCCAAAGGGCAGCCTGAACCTCGAGACCTGGAGGCAAGTGCCGAATGCCGTCCAGATGAGACTAGCCGAGATGAGATACTGCTGCTCGCTCGCCGAGAGAGCAGCGCCGGCAGCTCCGCCGAGGAGGATGGGAGGCGTGATGAGGCCGCCGACTGTGCAGAGCGTCAGTGTGCGTTGATGGGTACGCTGATCGGCATGACTCACCCATGGCAAGCGCATGCTGAAGGCCAAGGAGGATGCTGAGGAGGATGGGCAGCGGCGAGTTGGCGGCGTAGAAGGGCGGCTCGACGCTCTTGAAGCGTCCCTTGGTGATGAAGGGGAAGCCTAGGAAAAGTGCTGCGTAATCCTCCAGGTAGTTGACGCGAAGAAGAAGAGGGAGAGAGGCGATAAGGACGGCAGAGGAAGAGGCAAGCGAGAAGGGCTGGATAGTCAGATACCAGGCGTGCTACAGCAGGAGGTGAGCTGGATACGCACGTAGTCGCCGAACCAGAAGTTCTTGGTGCGCCACTCGCTCCAGCAAGGGGACTGCAGGCCGCCGTTCGGTCCCGATTGCGATACGGTCGAGATGGGCTGCTCGTGCTCTGCAGGGGAGACTGAGCTGCCTGAGAGGTTCTTGGAGAGCGACATGATGTAGCCTGACGGATTGGTGAAGTGTCGCCGAGAAGGAGGAGGCAAGACGAGTGTGAAGAAGGAGGACAAGAGAGGTTCGGCTGCTTGTCTCCGACCCACACTCTGCAATCTCTCACTCGAGCTTCCGATTGCCTATCTGTACGGGAGGCCGATCTACAGAGTCTACTCCGCTGTCTCCGCGAGTTCTGGAGCCGCCTCCAGGGCTTTCAAAAGGTACCCGCGACGGCCGAAGCCGAAGGGCTCGGGCGAGAAAGAAAGACAGATGGGGACATGTTGAGAACTCGTTGCTTCGCTCCAACGACGTATACGATGCTTCAAACTACTCTGCTCACCCTCGCACTTGCTGGAGCTGCCTGCGCAACTCACTATCCCGGTGAGCCCTCTCCCCTCTTGCCCCGCCGGCTCTCGCTAATTCCAGCTTCCAATCATCTGTCAGGACTGGGGCTGCACAACGACTACCAGCAGGGTACGTCAGCTTTCTTCCTCTGCTCTGTCGACGTCTGAAGTGACCCTGCAGCGGAGTACCGGCTAACGCTGACTCCCGCGCAGGACTCGCCATCAACGGTGTGCCCGCTGAAGATCGACTGAAATGGATGCGGTGGGCTCTCGTACTGCGCTACGGTCCTATCAGCGACTACAGCTGCCCCTGTAGCCAAGCTGACTCTCTCCTCGCCTCTGTGCAGCGTCGCCAACAATGCCGTCCGCGAAATCAACGGCGACCCTTGCTCCATCGCGCCGTTCGGTGTAGCGGTGGTCAACACTACTTCCAATGAGCTCGTTTGTGTTGCCGCCAACCGTGTTGGGCTGACAGGAAGTGAGTCTCGCTGCTCTTTGCCCTCGCCGAGCAGGTCCCGCTCGGCTGTAGAGTTTCTGCACCATCTTGAGGCTTTTGCGTAAGAAGCAGGATGGAGCTGACTGTACAGTGATTTGCAGACCCTACCCAGCATGGTGAGATTACCGGCCTGGACGTCTGCTCGGAGGTGCTGAGGGCGAAGGGACTCTCGCCTCAAGAGATGTTGGCCGCTTGGAAGTCGTTCACCATGTGTGAGTCTCTTTTTGATCTGATACTATGCATTCCGTTCCCTGCTGACCTCTGAACGACCCACAGACACCAACGGAGAGCCTTGCCCGATGGTTCGTCACCTCGGCTTTCGCATCTCACGGCCATACTCACTCATATCTCCTTTCAAACAGTGCGCCTCCGCTCTTCGGTGGTCAGGTATCGGCGAGGTAGTCTGGGGCACGTCGATTGAGTCTCTCATTGCTGGTGAGTCGCCGTCGCCTGTCCCTCCCTTGGCGACCTCTCTCATCTCTCGCGGCTGTCTGACTCGGCTTCGCTCTCCAACAGGTGGCCGGTCCCAGATCTACCTCCCCTCCTCCATGATCGTCTCGGCCAGCTACGCCCTCGGTCACCAAACTCTCTGGCTCGGCTCGGTCCTCAGCAACGAAACGGACCCAACCTTCGCCCACCAATTCAACGAAACGGCGCCTTGCCCAGCCGACTGCCAGCGCGTCACTCTCCCCGGAAAGCGCGTTTCGCAGTGCACTGCTACCCCCGGCTGGAGGGAGAGCTGGGAGAAGCGGAGGGGAAAGTGGGAGGCCAAGTTGATCGCCGAGCATGGAGAGCATTTGCATGCGCATGATGAGCTCTAGACTGAACGTGTAGACGGGGAGCCTATGAGATGGTGTCATGAAAATGGGGTGCATTCAAGCATCCTTTAGCTTTGTATTCAGAGCTGCGATCAGATCCGAAGAGACGCGCTTCGCCTCCTTCGAGGGGGAAGGGGGAGAGAGAGAGAGAGACAGTCAGCGAGCCGCTCTAGTGAGCTTTCGCATGAGGAGGGCCGACTCACCCCAAGGAGCGGCATCAGGCGCGCGAACTCAATCTCTCCCTCGCCGATCTGCTTGATGTTGCAGATGTCGCCCTTGCTGGTGAAGGAGAAGACGACTTGGGAGCTTGTTGCTGATTCCTCCAGTGTGGTGCCATCGAGATGCGGCAGTTGATTGATCTGCGAGCCGAGCGAGCGAGGGGTTAGCGAACAACTCGGACAAGCTAAGACGACCGAGAACGACGAACCATGTTCATCGTCAACGCGACCGGCAGCTCCTCCCACCCTGACAACCTCTCGCCCAAATCCCACCCACCATCCACCAGCTCGAAATCCACCGCATTAACTCCCGCCTTTCCACCCTTCACCAACCCCGAGATTCCGGCATCCTCAATCCCCACACCCTCCTTATCACCCACTTCCGGCTCGTATCCAACGCTTTTGGTAACCGGTATCCTCGTAGCAGCGAGTGCGGAGCGAGCGGCAATGATGGCGAGGTCGAGGACGTTACCGCCGAGGGAGGAGAGGATGAGGACGTCGAGGTAGAGGACCCAGGCTTTGGAGGAGGGGAGGACGACGAGTTGGGAGAGGAGGGACGGTGGGAGGGATGAGGGGGAGAAGAGCGAGGTGAGGAGGGCGGAGAGGTGGAGGAGGACGTCCGGGCGGAGGGAAGGAAGGGCGGTTGGGGCGCTGCGAATGGGTGGAGCATTTCAGCTCAGCTCGAGTCAGGATTGTATGTGATATCCTGTTCGAATAAGTGACTCGACTACGCGCCACAGACATCGCCGCGAAGGCGAAGGTGCCTCCTTCGCCGAACGCACGAAATCCAGCAGCGGCGGGGCGCTTCAGCCAGCGGCAAGCTCAGCAGCGCATTGTGAATAATTGACTCGGGATCCATTCTTCTACGGCTACCTCCCTTGCAGCCCCATGCTTTGCAGAAGGCCAGCCAGGGAGGATGAGCGAAAGTGGTAGCCAGCGACGGCAGCGCCTCGTGAGCGAGCTGCGAGATCACCGAGGACAGGACAGACATCACCAGCAGAGCTCCTGCTCCGCCGACGCTGACTGAAAGCCGGCTGGCAACCCTGCAGCGCTCCACCTCCCGACGCAAAGATGCTCTCCAGCTCGAACTCGCTGTAGCCTACTCACCATTCGATGCTGACGACAATGCGTCCACCTTGTTCTCCCCTCTCCTGCTGATGCTCTTCCCCACTGTCCGTAACATCCTCCACCTCCCCCCTCACTCCGGCCCAAATCTCAGTCTCTCCTCCCACGCTACCAATCTGCACTTTAGCGCTCCCCAGCGCTCCCTGCGCTTGCGAGACGTTGGTAGCAAGCACGATATCGCGGTACGCTAGCGGTTGGCGTCCATCGGCGCGGAGGAGAGGGTCGGCGGAGGTGGCTGCTGTTGTTGAGGAGGAGGTCGAGAGCGGGAGCGAGACGAAGGAAAGCTCAGAGGTTGAGAAGAGCGAGGTCATGGCTGATGTAGTGGTGTAGCAGCTACTTTGAGCTGCTGTGGGACCTTTCGAAGCGAGCGAGAAGAGACGATGGGAATTTAAAAAGGAGAGAGCCGCTTCGCGGTGCTCGAGCTTTGGAGATTCGAGCGAAAGTGTAGGCAGATCGTTTCGACGGCAAGCTGAGTGCTGTCGGGGCTAATGATGTGCTCAGATTAATACTCAGGGCCTTCGTCTCGCTCACATAGCCCTCAGCCTATAGAGTAGGCTGCTCGGCGCTGGCTCCCGGCGCCCTTTCGAGCCGCTTGCCGTATCTCGTCCGCTGATCAAGGGCACACCAATGATCAAGTTCGACAAGTACAACACTGCAACCCACCATTCCTAACTCATCCTCACGCGTACAACGGAAGCTCGTCGACCGAGTCTCGGCGATTCATCTCTTCGCCTTGCTCATACACCGGCAGCCTGTCGGAGTCGAAAGATCAGCCTCCAAGTCTTAGTCCACACCCTGCTCGACTCACCTGCTCCCTGTACCCTCTCCCGCCCCTCTACTACACCTCCTCGGCCGAGCCTCCCCCCTCGCGCTCCTCAACAAGATCGCCGCTCCCGGTCCCGCCGCCCCCCAATTTAGATCCACCTCCTCCTCCATACTAGCGACCGCTCCCTCTCTGACCCTCACCCTTGGTACATTCTCCTCCGATGTCACGGAATCGCGAGTACGGCTCTTGAAGAGCCCTAACCCGAGGGCGTTGGGAGAGCGGACGGGATTGCCTCGCCGGACTTCGTTCCAGAGTTCGGTGCCGAGGGGGGAGGTGGTAGGTGTGGCGCCAATGAGACCGCCGTCGTAGTGTTGGACTCTGTGGGTGCGAGGTGGTCAGTTCGGAGAGGTTCGGCGATGGATGAGTCTCCGCCGAGGAGACTGAGTCGATCGAGCGAGGGGAAAGGCTGGAAGGGACATACTCGGCGTTCAAGAGCGTCCATGTATCTCGGTATCGAGTGACAAGGTATCCGAGGTTGCTACAGAGAGGTGGCGGCGGGTCAGCGCGATGCGAATGCCCGACGAGACCGCCTGAAGCAGAGGGGGAGCGATGCAGGACTACTCACATGCCAAACAAGTAACACTGCAGCAGATGCAGCTTCCTACAAGCTACAGAAGCCCAAAAAGTCAGCATCTCCCTTGTCTCCGCCGGGGCACAGCTGATCTCAAGCTCACTACCAGTAGGTGTCGTCCCCGAGCGCATCTTGCAAAACACGTACGCCGATAGTACCTGCTCGAATCGCCCTTGTCAGCCAAAGCTCTACAGGACTCGCCAGCTTCCCCGGAGATGAGGGTCAGCAGGGCGGGGAGGGAGAGCGCACCTCTTCGATTTCGCGAGCGTCGGAGGCGCGCTGCAGCCATTTAGCAGCAGAGCGTTGGTTGAGTCCTTTTCCCATGTTCCGCTTGATGTTGCTGAGGTAAGACGAGATCGGCGAGAGAGAGAAAGCGGTGGCCGCTTCGCGGCGGGTGGTTCGAGCTGTTCGCGAGTAGTGTTGTAGAGGAGTTGTGTAGGGGTGACTCGCCTGAGGAGTGTGAGAGAAGTCTCTTAGAGTATCCCGGCGAGCTGGAGAGCAGCAGGACAACGTTTGCGCCGTTTCACTCCTGCGCCGAGTTCGGCTGCGAAGGCCGACCGAGGGAGCGTTCAAGAGATGGCTGCTCGCCATGTTCGAGTTGGAGATGGAGCCTTGCCCATGAGACGAACTCGCAGGAGCGAGTAAGGGAGCGGCCGAAAGCGAACGCCGCAGGATGGAAGAGCGCCGAGCCGAGCCGAGCAGTTAAGAACAGTCGAGAGCAGCTGCAGAGTCGCTCGCAAGTTTCTTAACGACGAGGTGAGATGAAGCAAAGCAAGAGGTCTTCCATCATCGAGTCACTAATCCTACAATCCTACACAGAAGCTCACAGAAGCCAAGTCAAGCACGCCCTCTCCCCTCTCAACCCCTCGCCTAGCAAGCCCTACATCACAACGACGACCTTCTCCATCCCCTGTTCCTCCATGCCCGCCATCCACGCCTCCTTGACCTGCTCCAACGAGAACCTCTTGATCCCCTCCTCAATCTTCAAGCCCTGGTTCAAAGCGAAGCGGAGCTCTTCCTCGACTTCGGCGGGGGAGCAGCAGGGGAAGGAGTGGATCGAGAGGCGGTTGAGGATGATGTACTCTGCGCGTAGGGGGAGAGAGGAGGGTCAGTGGGAGAGGAGGAGAGAGAGAGAGCGGACGAACTGAGAGGCAAAGAGAGCGACTCGGTCGAGTGAGGAGCGACGAGGACCATTTGACCGCCGGGGCAGAGGCACTTCATCAAGTGCTCGTTGTCGGGGACGTCGGAGGTGGTGCCTGTGTGTCGTCGTCGTCTTCGTCGGTCAGCTCTCGCTCAACTCGGGAGCAGCTCGACCGAGCGCCGAGCGCCGAGAAAACTCACAAAGCACGGCCCTCGCTCCACCACGACGCATCATCTCCTCGACGACACCGACGATCCCAATCTGCGCCTTGATAAGGATCTCTTGAGGCTGGGGTTGAGAGGTCATGAGTTGGTGAGCCGCGGAGGAGTTGGGAGCGAGGCAGATCGAGTGGTAGCCCATCACGCGAGCGAGACGGGCACAGGCGGAGGCGAGGCCGCTGTGTAGAGTGAATGGGGAGAGAGTCAGCGCAGGCTCGGAGCTGGAGAGAAAGGAGGAGCGAGAAGGAGAAGCGAACTGACCCGACGCCGTCGATGAGCACCGTCTCTCCGGGCTGGAGGTCGAGGCTGTTGAGGGCGTCTGTTGGAGTAGCACGGGAGAAGATCAGCTCCGAGCCCTAGTGCGACGAAGGAGCTCAACACTCACTGAAGACAGTAGCTCCCGAGTCGATGCGAGCCGTTTGCTCGACGGGGTCCATGTCGGCGGGGACGGCGATGACGGCCTTGTTGCACATGATAACGTACTCAGCGAGTCCTCCATCGCGGTCGTAGCCTGTCGTCGAGTGTAGARGAGAGGGGAAGTGATCAGCGCGAGGGACGGAGAGAGAGAGAGAAAGGATCGCCAAACCGTTGATCTCTTGATTCTCGCAGGCGGTGAACTCGCTGTAGGTGAGYCAGAAGGAAAGAGTCAGCGCTGGCGAGTCAAGTGAAGATGAAGAGAAGACCCACCCCTTCCTACACCAGACGCAAACGCCGCAGTGCGAGCCGTGCCAGCTACCACCGACACGCTCTCCCTCCTTCCATTTTTGCTCGTTRGGTCCRACCATGCAGATGTCGCCGATGAACTCRTGGCCGCAGGTACGAGGGTACTGAAYCTCTCCGAGCGATTGATCCTTGGTGACGGCGTCGCTGCAGAGTCGGTGCGAGAGGTTAGCTCGGTCGAAGGGAAGTCGGAGGGAGAGAGAGAGCTCACCACTTGGAGATACCACAGGCGATGACCTTGACTACGACTTCACCCTCGACCGGATCGCGCCAGGGGACAGTCTGAAGCTCAATCTCGCCGCCTTGTTGAGGGATGCGAGCAGCACGGAACTCGTTGGGGTGGTCTTGAGCCGGCGAGGACAGCTTGTTGCTGGTGTTCTTGGAGGTGGGAGGGTGGGTGAAGAGGCGGGAGAACATCTTGTAGCTGGGTAGGTTCGAGACGAGTGACTTTCAGAAAGCCAACCTGTATTTCGACCGCCCAAGCTCGATGTCCCTCGCTTCAAGCTCGGCTCGCTCGAGGTAGCACCACCGCGAGTCGGAGGATCCGAGCTTGGACTGGCTGTTCGAGATCGAGCTGTAGTTCAGTAGAGTCGCCCACCTACTCTCACAGAGCGAGAGCTAAACTGTCGAGCCGAATCAAGAGCAGTGAGCGAGCAGTAAGAGCGCCGAGCTGGCTCCGAACCGCCGCTCTCGGCCGCAGAGCTGAGAACAAGCACATCTGTACAGCTCCCCAGCAACTCCTGGCTACGACACCACCTCCATATCATCCTCATCATCGTCCTCATCCGCTCCATGCCCAACACTCGGTTTCTGATCCCCTCCCTCCTCTTTCGGCGCCGCTCCCCCCTTTCCCGCTTGTACACGCTCCTTCAAACGACAACTACCAGCGCCTCGGCTGCAGATACATGTTGTACAGCCTGCACCAAACCAAGTGCCCGATTTGACCTTCAGGCTGCGAGAGACGAGCAGCCGAGAGCGCCGAACGCCAGGTGAGGGCGATTCTGCTCAGCGCTGCCCGTACGGTGCCCCACCCCGACCAGGTCGAGCTGAGGTAGATGCTTCCGGTCTCGGCTGAGCGAGTGCTGGCCATGAGAGCGGTGCATGGAAGACAGCAAAGCGAGCGAGCAGTTTAAGAGCTGGCGGCGGAGGAGAGGAGCTGCAGGCGAGCGCCTTTGAGCGAGTCGAGAGCACCGAGCCGAAGCCTGAGACCTGAAGCCCCTCCCTCTCGCATTGAAAACGAGTCGAAGTTGTAGGCGAGTGAATGGCAGGGCGCCATCCCTCGCCTCGAGGCCTCGAGCCTCGCTGAACTTGAACTCTTGCCTCCGTCCTCTACTTCGTCTCAACACCCCACACCCCACACTCTCACACTCGCCTACAGGACCGCCATGTCCTTCCCCACCAACGCTCTCCCCGCCGAATTCCAAGAAGAGCACGGCAGCGTCGACCTCACCGCACACGACCAAGCGAGCGATTCCGATGGAGAGGATGAGGATTTGGAGTTAGGCAGGACGGGGCAGGGTGTTTGGTTGTGCAAGGTGAGCTGCTATGCTCTGGATGTAGGGGATTCGACGGGCTGCTGAGGATCAAGAGCGCGGAGGGCGGATGACTTGAGCCTCGCTTCGCTGCGCTGGGCGGTCTCTAGGAGGGAGATAGCTCGGGCAGCGATGTTGGCCTTATGCCCCTCTGTGGAGCTGCTGCTACACATCATCTATGGCTGCAGGAGGGGCTCGTCGACCCCGCCTGCGTGCTCTCGCTGTTGCCAGGCTGCGCGACGGCGGGGCAAGCTTGTTGACGGAGTCTGAGGGTCTTCAGATGTATCATGAGGTTAGCTCCACGGCTCTGCTGCGTCGAGACGCCACATCCGTGCTCGCCGGGCAAACAGACAGCTCGCTGAGCGTCGCCTCGCGCCGGTCTTCGCACGGCTGGGACAAAGCTGCAGGGCTACAGAGCTTCGTGAACGAGTGCTTGAGCTCTTGATCAGTCTCTGCTGGACTCCTCCAACTCGGGCTGTGCTACACGTTCGGCGCGCTGACGATTCTCGCTCTCTCTCTCGACAGATCCCTCGTTTCCTGATGGAGAAGTGGTCGCAGGTGCAGGAAGAGGGAGTACCACTGGGGAAGATTCGCGTGTACGACGAGTGAGTCAGTGTGCTATCTCGCCGCTCCCTTCCTCGGCACTGACCCTGCTCGGCGTTCGTTCTCGCAGGCTCGACAACGAAGGCCACAACAAGGTCGCCCTCTTCCTCAACACCGACGACTCTAAGCCCGGCGCTCCCTCCGCCGGCTCATCCTCTCTGAAGCCCGACATCAAGGGCAAGGGCCCAGCGAGGATCGGCGCGGGACGACCAGTACCGACCGAGTACAAGCTCTCGATGACCAATCGAGCGAGCAAAAACCTGTTTGTGTTTGGGGAGAAGGAGGAAGATGACGAGGCGACGGGCGAGGAGGGTCACCGGAAACGAAGGCGTGAGTGTGCTCGGCCTTCTCTCCACCTTGGCTCTCGAGACTGACGCTCGCTCTGCTTCGCCACAGGCATCACCTCCATGCTCGGCACAGTACACCACGAATGCGGCCTCACACCAACACTCACCTCCTCCTACTCCGACATCATGCGCGAGCGCCTTCGCAAAGCCTCGGAACCAGCTCGCAAGCTCAAGGTGCTGGACGTCGACGCTGGAACGGCCAACCGGTTGGCGAGTGGAGCTGGTCTCGGTGGAGTCAAGAGTCGCGTGTCCAACTTTGTCGTACGTCGTCTTCTGTGCCTCTCTAGTCTTCGTTCTCACTTGCGCCGAGCTGATTCTCCCTTCCCTGCTCCCCTCCCTACCTCACACACGAGCAGAAAGCCAAGCCCACGGCCTCCGCCTCCAACGACTCCCGCACGGCCCGAATCCCCCGCAACGAGCTACTGGACCTGCTCTTCACCCACTTCGAGCAAGCGCCGTACTGGTCCATCAAAGCCCTCACCGAGCACGTTCGGCAGCCTCAAGTCTACCTCAAGGAGGTGTTGGGTGATATTGCTATGATGGTACCGAGGGGGCCTTATCAGGGCATGTGGACGCTGAAGGAGGAGTATAAGGGTGGGAAAGGAGGGGCGAAAAAGGAGGAGGGAGGGGATCAGAAGCCGAGTGTTGGGCATGGAGCGGATGAGGACGATGATGAGGATGATATGGAGGTGGTGTCGTAGTTTGAGCTGCTGTAGAGCTGTACAGCTGTGCTTGTTCTCAGCTCTGCGGCCGAGGGCGGAGGTTCGGAGCCAGCTCGGCGCTCTTACTGCTCGCTCACTGCTCTTGATTCGGCTCAACAGATCAGCTCTTGCTCTTCGAGAGGGAGTGGGCGACTCTGACAACCTACAGCTCGATCTTGAGCAGCCAGTCCAAGCTCGGATTCTCCGACTCGCGGTGGTGCTACCTTAAGCGAGCCGAGCTTGGAGCGAGGGACATCGAGCTTGGGCGGTCGAAACGCGGGTTGGCTTCCTGAAAGTCACTCGCCTTCGAATCTACCAAGCTACAAGATGTTCTCTCGCCTCTTCACCAACCCTCCCACCTCCAAGAACACCAGCAACAAGCTGTCCTCGCCGGCTCAAGACCACCCCAACGAGTTCCGTGCTGCTCGCATCCCTCAGCAAGGCGGCGAGATTGAGCTTCAGACTGTCCCCTGGCGCGATCCGGTCGAGGGTGAAGTCGTAGTCAAGGTCATCGCCTGTGGTATCTCCAAGTGGTGAGCTCTCTCTCTTTCCTCCCAACTCCTTCGACCGAGCTGACCTCTCGCACCGACTCTGCAGCGACGCCGTCACCAAGGATCAATCGCTCGGAGAGRTTCAGTACCCTCGTACCTGCGGCCAYGAGTTCATCGGCGACATCTGCATGGTYGGACCYAACGAGCAAAAATGGAAGGAGGGAGAGCGTGTCGGTGGTAGCTGGCACGGCTCGCACTGCGGCGTTTGCGTCTGGTGTAGGAAGGGGTGGGTCTTCTCTTCATCTTCACTTGACTCGCCAGCGCTGACTCTTTCCTTCTGRCTCACCTACAGCGAGTTCACCGCCTGCGAGAATCAAGAGATCAACGGTTTGGCGATCCTTTCTCTCTCTCTCTCCGTCCCTCGCGCTGATCACTTCCCCTCTCTTCTACACTCGACGACAGGCTACGACCGCGATGGAGGACTCGCCGAGTACGTCGTCATGTGCAACAAGGCCGTCAYCGCCGTCCCCGCCGACATGGACCCCGTCGAGCAAACGGCTCGCATCGACTCGGGAGCTACCGTCTTCAGTGAATTCTGAGGTTGTTCGGCTCATCGGCTAGAGGCTGACTCTGACTTCCTCCACTGCAACAGACGCCCTCAACAGCCTCGACCTCCAGCCCGGAGAGACGGTGCTCATCGACGGCGTCGGGTCAGTTCGCTTCTCCTTCTCGCTCCTCCTTTCTCTCCAGCTCCGAGCCTGCGCTGACTCTCTCCCCATTCACTCTACACAGCGGCCTCGCCTCCGCCTGTGCCCGTCTCGCTCGCGTGATGGGCTACCACTCGATCTGCCTCGCTCCCAACTCCTCCGCGGCTCACCAACTCATGACCTCTCAACCCCAGCCTCAAGAGATCCTTATCAAGGCGCAGATTGGGATCGTCGGTGTCGTCGAGGAGATGATGCGTCGTGGTGGAGCGAGGGCTGTTCTCTGTGAGTTGGAGAGGTCCTCGGCGCTCGGCGATGTCTCTTCCGCCGAGAAGGGGAGCTGACCCGACTTCGACGACGACACACAGGCACCACCTCTGACGTTCCCGACGCCGAGCATTTGATGAAGTGCCTCTGCCCCGGCGGTCAAATGGTCCTCGTCGCTCCTCACTCGACCGAGTCGCTCTCCTTGCCTCTCAGTTCGTCTTCTCTCCTCCGCTCCTCTCTCGCTCTCCACAGCTGACCCTCTCTCCCCCTACGCGCAGAGTACATCATCCTCAACCGCCTCTCGATCCACTCCTTCCCCTGCTGCTCCCCCGCCGAAGTCGAGGAAGAGCTCCGCTTCGCTTTGAACCAGGGCTTAAAGATTGAGGAGGGGATCAAGAGGTTCTCTTTGGAGCAGGTCAAGGAGGCGTGGATGGCGGGTATGGAGGAGCAGGGGATGGAGAAGGTCGTCGTTGTGATGTAGGGCTTGCTAGGCGAGGGGATGAGAGGGGAGGGACGTGCTTGGCTTGGCTTGTGTGAGCTTCTGTGGAGGATTGTAGGATTAGTGATCTCGGAGGAGGAAAACTGATTGCTTTGTTTCATCTTTCGTCGTCGTTGAGAGACTTGCGAGCGACTCTGCAGCTGCTCTCGACTGCTCTCAACTGCTCGGCTCGGCTCGGCGCTCTTTCAGCCTGCGGCGTTCGCTTTCGGCCGCTCCCTTACTCGCTCCTGCGAGTTCGTCTCTGGGGAAAGGCTCCATCTCCAACTCGAACATCGCGGGCAGACATCTCTTGAACTCTCCTTCGGTCGAACTTCGCACCCGAGCTCGGCGAAGCAGCCTCTCATTGGCCTCTGGCAAAGCCGGACTTGATGAGATGAGAGCGCAATACTAGATTAGATGCATGCGTGTAGTCTACCACCCCCTTTTACTACCCCACCTCTACCTCGTGAAAACCGGCGGCGGCGCCAACGCCGTCGTAGGCAACACAAACCTCTGCCACCCCCATCTCTCAACCCCCGGCAAGCCCTCCACCAATCCCAACGCAATCCAGCACCTCCCGGCCAGACACCCGAGTCCAATAACCCAAGCGTATCCCCAGAGACGAGCGAACCACCCTCGGCGGGGGAATGGGCGGCCCGTGAGGAGAGGGGCGAGGGATTCGAGGATGCAGGCTAGGGATTGTGCGAGGAAGAAGATCCAGCCGCCGTAGCGTTGGGTGAAGGAGAGGGAGGAGGAGGAGAGTGGGAGGGTGTGCCGGGCGGAGAAGAGGGCTGTTCGCCGTGGCGTTGGAAGCGACGAGTCAGCTTGTCTTGGGAGAGGGAGAGAGGAAGGGGAGAGAAGAAGAAGACGAACCTTGATCGTGCATCCACCCACTCAGCGCAAACACCATCACCGCCCCCGCTGCTCTGCCGGCCTTCTTGCCCGCGAATCGGCTGACGAGGAGGAGCGTCGGCTCGTACCCTACCGTCGTGAAGGGTTTGCGGAAGAGGGCGTGCCAGCTGTTTTGACGTCGGATCGGGTCGTTCGATGAGGTGAGGAGGAGGGAGGAGGAAGGAGGGGGGGGGAAGAGAGCGCGAGGTCAGCGCCGCGCCGAGTTCGAGCAGGAGAGGGAGAGAAGAGGATGAGAATATACGTACTGCTGCGACCAGAAGATCGTCACCGTCTCCGGCTCAAACGGCCTCCAAAACAAATCGGGCCACTCCCTCGCATCAAACCTCGGCCTGACCCTCTCCGGCAGTGGAAGGAAATCCGCCACCAAAAAAACCAGACTTGCTCCTTCGAACCCTACTAACATTTGCGCGTGGAGGGAGACGCCGACAGCGAGGTAGGCGAGGAGGTTGGCGAGTGGTTGAACTTGTTGGACGGAGAGGAAGGGGAGGAGGAAAGAATGAAGGAGGGAGGGGACATGCCGCTCTCGCTCGATGATGACGAGGAGACAGATGGTCGAAATGATGTGCGACCTCACAAACTTGGCCATCGCCTTCTTGGCGAACTCCCACCTCCCTCTCGGCGATCCAGGAGCAGCGAGAGCCTTGACTGGAGGGCCGAAAGCGTACCCTATCCCGCGCATGGAGGTGAGGAGATGCAGCGCGTCGAGGGCTATTGTTAGGGGAGTAGCGTGCTCTGCGTCAAAACGGCGGTGTTGGCGTTTGATGACGGAGGGAGCGCCGGACTGGCCAATGTCGGCGGCGCCGAGGGGGGAGGATGTGCGAGGTGAGTCGGGGGGTGTTGGGAGGGAGGAGGGGGTGGAGGAGGAGGAGGGGGTGGGGTGCCGAGCGCGGAGTGTGGAGAGCGAGTGGCCGTTGAGTGTTGGTGTGGAGGGAGTGGAGGAGGAGGGAGAGTCGTCCGAGGGGGGCACTACGCGGGCTTCATCGAACCCGAGCCAAGTGTAGGGACTTCGGTCCTTGACGAATCCCCATTCCAGGGCTTTCATGATGAAGTTGGGTCCGAAGATGCCCCTGCACTCACACCATCCCGTCAGCAAACGGTTTCCCCTCAGCTCGGCGCCGAACCCCCAAGACTCACCACCTAAAATTCGCCCCGACGCTCCACTCCAGCGGTTCGACCCTCCACCAAAACGGCGCTACGGCACTGAGGTACACCGCAGGTATCATGAGGAGCAGCCTCAGAGGGCGGGAGTAGAGCGAAGGGATGGCAGGGTGGAGGAGGATGGCTTGGAGGTAGAGGAAGGGGAGGAAGGAGAGGGCCCGTAGTGGGGGAAGGGAGAATTGAGGGGTGGTGCCCATCCTATCTTTGCTTTGTTGTTGCTGGGAGAGAGGAGAGAGAGAGAGAAGAGGGACGCGCTGAAGCTGAGCTGGGAAACGCGAGCGGATTAGACTACATCTCTTTCACGGGAGCACAGGAGAAACTCACCTCTGGTACTGTAATCCTACTATGCTGTAACTCGACTTGAACACCAACTAACGCCACCTAAACGAGCTCAGCGACGAGAAGCGAGGAAAGCCCGAGTCTTCAAGACAATCGTCAGCTGGCTTTCTAGCTCGGCGTTTCTGTAGACCGCTGCAATGGGGCTTACGAGATGGTGTGTACTGCTCGTCTGCTCAGTACCGATGAACAGCCCGTCTCGTTTGATGAGGAGGAGAAGAAGCTTAGAAAGCTAGCGGGCCGACGCGTTGAAGCTAGGGAAGGGCGAGAGCAGGCCGTAACTTGGTGTAGATGCGAACAGGCGGGAAGGCGTGTATCCTTTGTGTTCCGAGCGCTGTAGCCGAGTCGAGCGCAGAAGAGCACAGATGCGGTCGAAGAACAAGCCGCGCCGCGAGCGAGCTGCCCTTGCCGAGGGTCGAGGGGATGACGGAGTTCGGTCGGTCTTCTGAGCAAAGCTGCAGGGGAGCAGGGAGGCGTCGTTCGCACTCAGCGTGCATTTCAGCTATCTCACCGATGGGAATGGTCCGCGTGGAACGGGCAGAGAGAAAGTTCGGCCCCCGAAACTCGGCGTTCGCTCTTCAAGTCGGCTCATTCTCGACTCACTCGACACCAGAAGAGATAGGTAAGAGGTGTGGCTTTAAACTGTGTTGCTATGTTAACTACTACAACAAACGAACTACCGACCTTTTATGCACAGATGGTCTTGGGGGTTCTTCTGCTCGGCTCGGCTCGAGGGGATTTACCACTCCTCCTGCCTACTTCCACGGTATCCACCGTTCCTCTCTCCTCCCCTATCTCCACCCCTCTGTCCTCCATATCCTCCTCCTCCTCCACCACCCCTTCCTCCTCCATAAGAACCTCCCCTTCCTCCATCCCTTCCTCCTCCTCCATAACTCCCACCGCGTCCTCCCCTGTTTCCTCCTCCAAACCCTCCGCGTCCTCCCCTATTTCCACCAAACCCACCACGTCCTCCTCCGCTCGGGCGACTACCCTGGCTCTCGGCCGCAAAATCAAGCCTCACGACCCTCCCGTCCATCTCGATCCCCCGTCCCTCCGAGCTCTCCTCCATCGCCCTCGTCGCATCCTCGGTATTGCTATACTCGACATAGGCGATTCCTCGTGTCCTGCCCGACTCCTGATCACGGGGAAGGCTCACGCGCTTGACCTCGCCAAACTTTGCGAAAGTCTCGTTCAAATCCGTCTCGTCCACTCCCCAGCTCACATTCCCAACCCAGATGGTGGAGCTGGGGCTGTTGCGCGTAGCAGGGGAGTCGGAGCGGGACGCCCTGGGTGGGCGAGGAGGCCGCGAGGAGGGAGTGGTAGAGAGTCGGAATTCGGTGGGCCGGCCGTCGATCTCGGGGGTTAACTCGGCGAGTTGGTTGGCCAGGGAGGGGGTGGAGAGCTCGATGAAGGCGAATCTGTATGCTCATTTACTTGTCAGCCGCTGCGCAAGGGAAAGGAGAAAGCGAGAGAGAGAAACTCACCCCCTACTCTTCCCCATCGGGTTCCTCGCGATCCTAACACTCTTGACACCCTCATCTCCCTCTCCAAGCTCAAGAGCCTTAAGCACCTCATCCTGCAGCCACTCATTATCGACATTCCAGCTCAACCCGCCGACAAAGATGGTGCGAGAGTTGAGCTCGGCGGCGATGGCTTCCTCGTCTGCTGCGGTGGGAGTGGGGGGAAGGGCATCGGAGAGGAGGGAGGAGGCGGCGGAGGAGGCGGTCTCAGCGGCGGAGGAGAGGGTCGAGGAGATGGTGGAGGCGGTTTCGGCGATCTTGTCGGCGGCGCTCTCGACGGTCTCGGAGGAAGAAGAAGGAGTGGAGGAGGACGAGGAAGAGAGAGGGGAGGTGACGCCCTCGATAGGGTCCTCAGGGGAGTGCTCGGCCTTGACTGCCTCTTCGGAGGAGGTGGGAGTGGTAGAAGCGGCGAGGGGGTCGTTAGGGTTAAGACGGAGGGTGGTGGTGCTGAAGAGGCGGGGTCTGTTTGCGGTGAACGATAAAAGAGAGGGTCAGCTAATGCTCCAGTACAGGAGTACGTTGTCCCTCCCTTCGACCACGCGACCAACGTCGAGCAAAGCGAGACAGTAGCGAGCATGCAAAGTTGCCCCTCAGCTAGTTGAAGATTGTTGTCGGCACACGCTAGCAATCCCATCCCTTTCTAAGGGGGATGTAGGAAAGAGCCTGAGTCTGTTGAGCTTGTTTTTGTCATCTTTGAGGCGACATTGCTGGCTGCTGCTGCTTTGGCTGCTCGGGTTCGGCGGTCGTTTGGGATCGAGTCTCTTCCCTCGATGGGCGAAAAAGCAAGGGGGGGTAAAGGTGGAAGGATACCCCCTGATAGATCTCCTTGTAGATGAAGGCGAGTACTCACGCGGCGATGGAGCGAGACTTGTTCAAAGCGAAGGATTTGCTAGCGAGGACGCGGTTGTTGAAAGCGGTCGAGGCTACACGAGCGGAAAGGCGGGCAGCGGCGGTAAGACGAGTGGCCGACATAGTGATGTTGTAGTTGTAGGTTGGTAGTGCTAGTAAAAGAGAGACGAGGCTCTCGGTGCTGGGTGAAGAGAGAGAGAGAGAAGGCAGAGAAACGCGAGAAGGGAAGAAGGAGGAAAACGGCGTCGAGAAAGAGGAGGTCTCCTATCGAACTGTGATTCTGTAGCCTTGTAGCTCGAACTGGTCAAGCAGCTCAACGCGAGCTCTCTTTGCTGCTGCTCCTCAGCTTAGAACCTGCTGCGTTACAGCCCATCCTCCTCCCTCCCTCAGAACTCTCACGCTTCGCTTCTCTCTGTCCTCGTCTCTTCTGTAGCCATGTCACTCCTCACCTCGTTACGCTGCAGCTGTACCTCATCATCAGCCCGTCAGCTTCTCACAGTCCGATCCATCCACGCCCCCGCTTCTCAACCTCTCAAAATCCCCCAGCCTCGCGGTTCGTCCTCTCTCTCCTCTCTCCTGCTTCCCATCTCTCCCTGTCTTTCTTGCCGCTGACTCCTGCGCTCGTAACAGGACCCTACACCACCCCTCTCTCCCTCCTCTCCTCTTCGAAACGCGGCTTGGAGCAGTACGAGCCCAAACTAGGCCCTTGGGACGAGTTGTTCTCCAAGAGCAGTGCACAGTTGGCAGAGGCGGGCATGACGGTCGGGGAAAGGAGGTACTTGTTGTGGTTGTTGGAGAGGTATAGGTAGGTTTCTTGCTGCTTTGCTGCGTTGCGAGGGAAGGAGGTGGGAGCTGGCCATGGGGCAGGGGAAAGGACGCGAGGAGAGGGCAGGGATGTAGGAGATGAAGAGGGGGTCGCTGCAGGACATCAGAGATATGTGTTAAAAGCTCCAGTCACTTACTTATACTTTTCCTTCGTCCTTCCTCTGCCTCACTCTCCATTGGCTCGGCGTTCCCCTTCTCGCTCTCCCCTCCTCCCGCGCCCTCCCCCTTCCCGCCCATCACCTGCTCGCCCTCGCCCTCCCCTTCCCTCCTCACCCGATGCTCCCCCTCCCTCAACGCTCACTTCGCTCGCGGTCGCTCCCTCCACCAACAGGCGCGGCCACGACCCTTCCGCCGTAGCCATTGCTCCTACACCAAAGAAGAAGATCCGAGGGTGGGGACCCAAGGTGCAGATGGGCAAGAGGGTTAGGTAGATTTACTTCTGGGTCTGGGAGGTAGAGGAAGGCGGGGAGGATGGGATGAGGGAGGAGAGGGCGGAATGAAAGCTCGGTTCTAGAACGGATTGATGCTGTATGAGGCGAGGCGAGGAGAGCGGGCAAGTCAGAGGTTTTGGAAAGTGAAGACCCGTTTGGGGTCAACTCACTCAGGGGGGAATAGTCAAGCCGACGTGCAGAGTGGGAGCTGAGCCCGAGCTAGCTAAGTTTCCTCCGCGCCGAGATCCAGAGCGAGCGAGCGAGCGAAGAGGATAGTCGTGGGCTCTGCCTGATACTTCTCTGGTGTGGCGACTGACATCGCTCGACGCTCCCGACCGACCGAGCGAGGGCCGGCTTAGCACCTCCAGCCCCAGCCAGCCAGCGAGCGAGCGAGCGCCGAGTCAAACCCTACTACTCGCTCTCCCTCCTCCGTCTTGAAGCGAGCGACCTCACCCCAACTCTAAGATAGACGTCAACCCGCCTCCCCCCTCGTCGTCCTCATCTCTCCTTTCCCCTCGCCATAACCCCCGCTCTCCTTCTTCCTTCCTCGCCGACCGATTTCCGAACATCCGCTCCAAAGTCAGGAAACAGATTGAGGAGGGCGGGAGTACTGTAGTGCAAGAGGGGTGTGTAGAAGCGCGAAAGCCAGGATGGAAGTTCCAAGAGAGATGAGCTGCAGCAGACTGCGCGTCGGGAGACTAGTGCGCGGGGGAAGGAGGAGCGCGCGCCGAGCGGCGACGTTAAAAGATGGGGATGGAGGGCTGCTGGGGCGTCGGATCGGATGGGAGGGAGTGAGATGGGAGTAGGCGTTGGGTATGATCATTGTGCGTTCACCGCGTCGAAGAAACCTCGCTGCAAAGCCAACTGCAGGTCGGCCCGGGGCTCGGCGAGGGGTTTGGCCGGCGCCCAAGTAGCGACGCGGGCTACGGGCTCGGGCGGGGAGGCTATTGTCGACCACAGAATATCTCGTAGTATCTGTGTCGAGCTGTCAGAGAGTGTAGCGAGCTCGGCTTGCGCGCATACATGCACTCCCTCCGAAGCTGGCCTAGCTAGCGTTCAAGTCGCTCTCCCCTCCCTTGTGCTCCACCACTTACCTCGTCACTTGATTTACCTCAACTCGTCGACTCATCAGATCTACAGGAGTACATCTCAATCTCATCCCAGACCCTCCTCTCCCCTCCACCACTTCAATAGCAGCAACAGCCATGTCAGTCTCGTCGAAAGCGGACCTCCTACGCGCTCAACTCAACCTCAAGAACCTCCGTCGGCATGATCCTTTGATTGAAGAGATTTTGGGGAGTACACCCTACGTCACGGTGTATTATAATACGGGGGCAGATTGGGTGCGTTTCGAGCGAGGAGGGGAAGGCGAGAGAAGGCTAACATGCGGATGATGCGGTGCAGATCAAGACGGGGATTGAAGGACCTATGTTCTTGTTCTCTCGGCGAGTATTCTGTAGCTCTCTCCCTCTGCTGCTGTTCAGTCAGCTGACCCTCTCCGCCTCGACTCACAGCTCGACTACCCCTCGTTACGGCTTCTTCGTGCTGAACCGTCAAGGGCTGGAATATGTCCAAGAGTTCTTGACACCCGACAGCGACGTCAAAGTAGAGGGCGACTTTATCTTGTACGAACCGCACGATCAGGCTGGTCAGTCGTCTTGCTCTCGCTCTCACCGCGTTCGGCGCTGAGAGCGATGAGGGAACGAGAAGCTGATGACATGGTCGGCGGTGTCCTGCAGACCGCGCTACGGGCATCTGGATCGCCGAGGAGAAGGACCGGATCGACCTTTGTCGAAGGATGGACGAGTGCGTCCCCCGCCTCCCTCTCTCTACTCCTACTCCTACTAATCTGACCCTACCTCACAGGATCCGCGCTGCATCCCAGCCTGCCGCTCCCACCGCCACCGCTCCTGCTCCCACAGCAGTCCCTTACAACCAATCCATCTCGCTCGACATGCTCTTCGCCTCATCCTCCTCCCCTTCGGCGGTGCCCAAGCCTTCCCCTCCTGCAACAGCGAGTAGCAACCACCCGACTCTGGATATGCTCTTCGCTTCGACCTCCCCGCAGCCCGCCGCTCAGACGCTGCCTATCCCCCTCGCGGCTGCTTCGGCGCCGGCGGGAATGAGCCTCCTGGATTCCATCTTCAAGTCGGCTGCTCAGGTCCGTCCTGCTCGCTCTCGCCCATCATCTCCGAGCTGACCACACAAACCGCCTACAGACTCCCCCTCCCCCTCCCGCTGCTCCCGCCCCAGCTCAGCCCAAGCCTAACGACGCCGCCGCCCTCCTCGCCATGATGGGACTGGGAGTCGCTTCGCCCCTTTCGCAGGCGCAGAGCCTCCCTGCTCCCCCGCCTCAACAACAGCAGCAGCGAGCGCCCCCCGCTCCTGTTCCTTCCCAAGCACCCTCGGCGCCGAAGCCAGCTCCCACCGCGACCGCCAGCGCAGGAGGACCAAGCCCTTTCGCCCCCCCGCTGTTGAGCCACGATATCTTCGCCTCCCTCCCTCTCCCCGGCGCCGGCTCCTCAAACAGCAAGAAGGTCCCCTCCCCCGTCGTCGCCTCCCGCCTGCCCCCTCAGCAACCTCAGCCCACCGCCTCGCAGCCGCTCCCTCCTCGTGCACCTCCCTCGCAACCCGCTCAGCAGGCGACGACAGGCAGTACCTCGAGCTCGGTGGAGCAGAAACTCGCGGCAGCGATCCAGGCTGAGAAGGAGAGGATCGCACGCTCCATCTCGGGCCCGCCGGCGAGTTTGGCGCCCGCTTCGGTGTCGGTCGAGAGGAAGGTGGCCGCTCCTCCTTCCCCGGTGGTGAACGGTGTAGCCCCGGGAGGGAGGTCGAATGGTAGTCCCGCTGTGGGAGGTGGGGTGAAGAAGAATGTGGTACTGGGCTTGTTGGACGAGGCGTTGGAGAAGAAGGGGTTGCTCGGAGCTGGAGCGGGAGGAGGGGAGCCGGTGGGGCAGGCGGAGTTTGTGAGGGAGGTGATGGGGTTGTTGCAGGTGAGTTTATTTTCTTGTCTACTGGTCCTAGTGGAAGAGAAGAGAAAGCAGGGGCAGCAGAGACGAGCAGAGGCTAACCAGACCAACCGAGCAGAAACCGGCGTTCGCGACGGCGTTGTATGCTAGGTATCTGGAGAGGTGCGAGGAGGAGTGATGTGATAGCTTTACTTATTAGCCTGCGTGAGATTGACTGGAGAAGATAGTAAGGAAGGAGCAGATGCTCGACTCTTCGCCAGCTCGAGAGGGTCATCTTCCGCCAGCTCCCTCCGCTCGCCTCTCTTCCTCTTACCGCTCACTGCGTCTCTCGTCTCTCGTCTCTTCTCGCGCTCGACGGGATGGCAGACACTACAGCAGGCCTCACAGCCTTACTAACACGTCTACAGGCTCTTCCTCCCGGTCCACCACCTCTCGCCACTCTAGCAGCTCATCCCAACTCGCTGCTCGCCACCTCCCTTCCAGCTCTTACGGCGCAGCTCGAGCAGCTTAGCTCTGCTGTACGTTCTTCCCTCTCCCTCTCTCCTCGCTTCCTTGGTGCTGTAGCTGTAGCTGACTCGCCCTCGAACAGGGAAAGCAGTCGCGTTCCACCCCCCTCCCTTCCTCGCTCTCTTCAGCCCTCCTCGCCCTCCTACATTTCACCCCCTCAGCAGAACCAGACGACCTCCTCCGTCTACTCTTGGAGACGGTGGCGAGAGTGGTAGAATGGATCGTCTTGCGCGAGCTCGCTCCGTCGGGCTCGAAAGAGTGGAAGGGAGAGGCGGAGGGAGGGCGGGAGGAAGCGAGGAAGCGGTGGGAACGCTGTTTGAGGGGGGTGTTGCAGGGTGTGCTGGTGAGTCTGCTCGCTTGCGAGGAGGGAGAAGGGGAGGGGAAGGGAGAAGCTGACCGACCGCGATGGGCGAACAGGAGCATGTGGAGAGGACTGAGCAGCTGGACGAAGCGGGAGGGACCGCGAAGGATCAGACTTGTACGCTTCTAGCTCTCCCTCTCTCTTTGGCGGTGCAGAGGCTTGAAGGGAGGGGAGAGCTGACCGACCGAGCGAGGTGGACAGACCGAACCCTCATCGCCTCCCTCCTCTCGCCTACGCTCGTCAAACTCGTCCTTCCCGCGCCCAAGCAGGAGGGAGGATGGTCGGAGCAGATTGTGGAAAGCGTGCCGGATTTGGCTCGCTACGCGGTGAGTCGACGGCGCTGGGCGAGAGAGGAACGCCGAGCCGAGCTAAACTGACCTTTGCCGTCGTTCGGCCTGAGCAGGCCCTTGACATCTTCAACGACCTACTCTCCAAGCACGCTCCGAACAAGGCGCTCGCTCGTCAACTCCTCCCCGCGTACGTTTCTCTTCTTGCTCCCTCGCTCTGCTCGTCCTCGGCGCTCTCGCTGACCCTCCCCTCCACTCCCAGCTCCTCCCTGGGCGCCATCCTCCACTCCTCGCTCGACTTCCACCTCTCTCAATCAGCCATGGAAATTGCTTACCGCACCGTCCCTCCCTTCAACCCCAAATCCCCCTCCCATTCCTCTTCCAACCCCAAACGGGTATGGGTGGAGGAGCTCTTCCCCGCCGAGCTGTTTGGGACGGACGCAGAGATGTTCAGGGAAAGGTTCTATAGGTTGACGGGCAAGACGTATTATGACGAGATGCCCGAGATTTTGAAGCTCATTTCGTTCGCTAACATCAAGCGGTTCGTCCTTTCTCTCTTTCTCTCTGCACTTCTCCTCTTCGCTGACTCACCTCAAACAGCTCCCAACCCTTCATGGTCCAATCCCTCGTCTACAACTCGACCCGCGTGCTCATCTCGCCCTCCCCCTCCTCCACCGAGGCCTCGGGCGAAACGGAGATCTGGTTCTGCCAGCACTCGATCCTCGGCTTGCTTCGTGTAGTGAATGGCGAGGGAGAGGCTTATGATGAGAGGTTCCATCTTGCTTTGGGGGATGTGAGGGATATGGAGATTGAGAATGGGCCGGAGGGAGATGAAGGTGAGTTCGCGCCGACCTCGGTTCTTCGCCTTGAGAGGGGGGGCGAGCTGATATGCGAGCCTCGGAACAGACTTCATCGTCATCGAGCTCATCCTCAACGCGCCGCCTCATTTCGGTACTTCGCCTCTCGTCGAGCGAGCGGGAGAGAAGGAGGAGAAGAAGGGAGCGGGTGGGAAGCTCGTAATGAAGACGACGAGGAGGGGCAACGCGTTCGATGCGCTCAAGAAGACGATGGAGGAGAGGGCTTGGGTTCGTTTCCTCCCCTTCCCTTCTCTCTGCCTTCTCTCGACCGAGCAAGAGGTAGAAGCTGACCCTCATCGACTTCGCCGAACAGCGCTACCCAGCTCTCACCCCGCACCTCACCTCGTCCGGCACCTCGACCTCCTCGCGCCCTACAATTCTGCACCCTCCTCCTCCCGGCGCTCCCCCGAACCCCGCCCTCACGAACGGCCACACGCACAGCAAGAAACCTCGCTCCTCGCAAGCGGGCCCCATCGTCGGCTTCTTCCGCGACCCTCCTCCGAAACCTCCTTCCGTCAATGGGGACCTCGATACGCCGGTCTTCGGTGGTGGTGTGGAGGAGGAGAGTCAGACGATGAGGAGAGGGAAGGTGTTGGCTGCTATGGCGGAGATTAGTGAGGATTTGAGGAGTGAGGAGGGGAGCGCGAGGGGTGGGGATGGAAGCGAGGAGGAGGAGGAGGAGGGTCAGGTTGTCAGGGAGGGGCAGGGAGGAGAGGTCGTGATTGATGCGGGCGAGATGTCGTCGGACCTTTCGAGCATCGAGGATTCGGACGAGGAGGACGTCGAGGTCGAGGTTAAGATCAAGAGTCGTCAGCCCTCCAAGACTACCACCTCGAGCCGCAAGTCCACCACCACCTCGAGCCGCAAGTCCACCGCCAAGTCCATCGTCGTCAAGACTGGTCCGCCCCCCTCTCCCGTCCCCGTCAAACGCCGTTCACCTCGTCTCTCGCCGCCCGAGAAGCAGCAGCAGAAACGACCCCTCGTCCGCGAGCCGACCGACTCGATCGAGGAGGAGAGCCTCAAGAAGCCCCAGCCCAAGCCCGTCGTCGATGAGATCGTCGAGGCCGACTCGGAGTCGCTCCCCAAACAGCAGCAACAGTTCATCGAGCCTCATCACTCTTCTTCTCACGAGATCCCTTCCAACGCGCCCAAGGAGAACGAGGTCCCCGTCAAACGACCCAAACGAGGTGCTTCGAACTCGAAGCCCAAGGAGGTCGCAGTCGCCATCGCCGAGCCCGCCGCCGTTCCCCTCAAGCCGCCGAAGAAGACGAAGCGCGCTCGCTCTCCCTCTCCCATCCCCGTTCCACACCCTCACGCCGCCTCTTCAACTCCTCCTCCCCGTCCCAAGACCAGAACGACCATCACCGACCAACCCTCCTACCCCAAACGGCGCAAGATCACCGACCCATCGCCCGTCGATGAGGGAGCGCCGTACGAGACGACTTTGGAGGAGGAGAAGAGGTCGAGTGAGGGGAGGCTGACGTTGCAGGACCCGAAGAAGAAGAAGGGTGGGGTTGCGAGTCCGAGGAAGAAGTATGGGAGGGAGAGGAAGGAGAGGAAGGTGGCGGAGGGGGTCAAGGTCACGAAGATTGGAGAGGGGAAGGGGAAGGGGAAGGGGAAGAAGGTACAGGAGGTGGAGGAGAGCGAGAGGGAGGATGAGGAGAGTGAGAGTGAGGAGGAGGACGAAGAGCAAGTCGTCAGCATGACTACGAGCAGGAAGAAGGTCGAGTGAGTCGTCTCCTTCGCGCTGTCTCGACGCCTCTCGCTGACCTCGCTCTCTCACGCAGGACCAAGAAGCCCGTCACCGACTTCGACTCTCTCCCTCACATCAAGACCAAGAAGAAGGACGTCAACCCCGCGGTCAAGAGCAAGAACAAGGAGACGACGGCCGCCAGGTCCAAGCCGAAAGGCAGCAGCAAGAAGGACGGCCCTCCCATCTCGGCTTCCACGACTAAATCGACCAAGTCGGCTGCTTCTCGCTCGACTCGCGGTGCTGCTGCCAAGAAGGAGGCGCCTGTCCTCAAGAAGGCTGGCGCGAAGAGCAAGAAGGCCGAGACGTTCTCGCAGTGCATCGTAGCTACCCCTCCTCGCCGAGCCGACGCTGACCCTCTCGCTATCGCTCAGGCTCGTCGCTACTCCTCCCGCCGCCTCGCCCCAGCGCTCTCCTTCCCCTCCTGCCGCTCTTCGCCGCATCTCCCAGATCGCCAACGACTCGGAATCCCAGCAAGAGAAGTTGGACTTTGATCTCGGTTTCGACCGCCCTTCGCCCGAGGTCGAGGCTCAGCAGCTGCCTACGCCCATTACCGATGGCGCTCAGCAACTTCAACCTCCTCAGCAGCCTCAAGCCGAAGATGGGCAGAAGTCAACGGGCTCGCTTCCTCTCGACCCGGCGCTCGATCCCTCCTTCGTGAGGAACGCGCTCGGCGAAGATCGTTCTGGGGATGCTCCCCCCGTCGTCCTTGTCGTCGAGGAGGTCGAGCAGCCTCACGAGGAGGAGCCTCAACAAGAGCAGGCGGTCGAGGAGGTGGGCGATCGAGCCGAGCTGCAGCAGGTCGAGAAGGAGTCGCCGGCGCCCGAGGTCGAGATCGAGGAGGAGCAGCCTGCGCCAGTCGTCGAGGATGAGCTTCAAGCGATGGAACTCGACGAGCAGCCTGCTCCTCAAGCTCAACCGAACGACGACCGCATCTCTCGTTCGCCTTCCGCTGCCATCGAGGAGCAGCAGCCAGCGCAGCTCGAGCAGGCTCCTCACCACGGCCTTCGTCTCGGGGATCATGTCCTAGGACCTACTCCCGCCCCACAGCAGGACGAGCAACTCCAAGGCTTCGCCGTCGCCGAGGAGGAGTCCACCATCGACCTGAGCGCCGAGAGAGCTAGAGTCGAGGAGAGCTTGCAGGCTCAGGACGCTGACGTGGAGAGTGCTGCTGAGGATGAGGTGCAGATGAGAGCTGCTGGTGGAGAGGAGATGGTCGTAGATGCTGTCGGCGAGGACTCGGGCTTCTTCGGCGCCGAGGACGACGAGGTGCTTGCTGCTGAGGAGCAGCAGAAGCAAGGTGAGGAACTCTGTGGCTCAGTCTTCTCGAGGCGAGCTAACTTTTCTTCGACACAGATGCTGCCGCTGCCGTCGAGCTCGTCCCCAATACCTCATCAGCTCCTCAGCCTTCCTTCGAGCAGCTCGGCGCTCGCCTCCCTCCCGCTCCCAAGCTCAACCCCGTCGTCCAACCTCCCCCTCAGCTCAACAAGTCTCTCGCCACTCTCCTCCCACGCGTATCCCCCCTCCTCGCCAAATCGAACCCTCCTCGTCTTTCTCGCATCTCCATCCTCGCCAATCAAGTCCAGCCTCGCGGCATCTTCTCCTCTCCTCGCCCTGTTCCTCCCAAGGCTCTCGTCCCACCTCGCCCTCGTCGCCGTGCTTCGAGCGAACCCCCAAGTGGTCGGAGGGAAGGAGGAGAAGGATCGCCGATGGCGAGGGCGGGAAGCCACGGTCGTCACTCGGAGCCGGAGCCAAAGAGGAAGAAGGAGAAGCAGGGAAGGGGCAAGGGCAAGACGGGGAGCAAGAAGAAGGTTGGGAGGAAGAGCAAGGGCAAGGAGAGGCAGCGTGTCGTCTACTCTGATGAGGAGCCGAACGAAGGTGGCTACGAGCAGGACTTTGAGCAGGAGTTGCGCGCTCAGCTCGATGATATGGTCAACGTGAGTGCTCGATTATCTATTACTATCAGGCCCTGACTGACCCGCCGTTCTATCGCAGTACATCGTCCTCAAAGCGCAAGCTCGTCGTCTCGCCTCGGCGCAGGCGTTCGAGGCATCCCAGCGCCGCATCTCCAAGCACTTCGCCAAGGGAGCCGACTCCATGCACAAGAATACGTACGTGGTCCTTTCTACTCCTTATTCGAGCCGCTCGTTAACCCCTCTCGCCGTCTCACAGCGTCGCTGTCGCAATCACCTCCCGCGAGCAAGTCGAACAGCTCAAGTCGGTGCCCGTCAAGCTCGCTGCTCTTCGTGATCGTCAACGCCAGGCGAATAAGGTTAGGGAGGTCGAGCTAGCAAAGACGTAGCTTGTGAACGAAATGTCTATCCCCCCCGCTTGACTCTTGCTTTCCAGTCGTCCGCTTCGCCGAGAGGCTCGCATCCTCCCGCTTGAAGGATACAGGCTCTCATTGGTTGCTGTAAGCTCTCCCTCGAGTCCTCATTCACTCGCAGTGGAGGCAACTGCTTGTCACAGCCTTTACCGAACCTCCACGCTGCTCGGGCGAAGGAAGCTGATCGCCGAAGGTGATGAAAGTGCATGCTTGTGGCTACGCTGAGGTCGGCATACGCTTCTCCAGAGCTTTCCGAAACTCGGGTGTCATGTCCATCTCTGTTGAAGTCAAAAGAGAGTCAGTAAAGCCTACCTACGCCGAACGCCTTCCCGCGCCGAAGCAAGGTGGGAGACCGGTCGACTTACTCTTGAGAGCTCCATAATCGTAGGTGACCATCTCAGACGAGCCACTTGTCACTACAGCTCGTTGCTGGAAGCTGTAGCAGATATGCTCGAGCGAGAAGCGGTCTTTGGAGACGGCGGTCACTCGGTGGGCGACGAGAAGGGTGTCGGGCGCCGTTACGGGTCGCTGTGAGGCAGAGATGACGGTCAGCATTCAGCCAGAGATATAGAGGGTAGCTTTATGCTGGCTCATGTCTTCTTGTCGGCCGACGAAACGGACTCACCCTGTACTTGGCCCCGATGGAAGCCAGAATCACTCCAACGCCTCCAGGCTTGCCCTGCAGTAGACTAGGCTCACTACCAGCAGGCAGATCGGTCAGGAGCGATCGAATGAACCGCATCCTGCCTGTCTCGAAGAAGCGGATGGAGTGGACATTGTTAAGGTGTTGAAAAGTGTCCTGCCTGCGAAGGCAACGGAGATGAGCTTCCTTTCGCCGAGTGGCTCTACACTTCAGTAGGAGGAGGTGGCTGGGTTGGTGTGAAGTTGAATACGAGGGTAGGAAACGAGGGCGAGCAGCTGAGACGTCGTCTGGTCGCCTGAATAAGGGAAGAGGCCGAAGGGAGGAGGGTCACTCACATGCCCCAAATCTATAGGCCAACGAGAGCGTTAGCGAAGCTGCGAGAGCAGTGAGAGGTAGTTCTAACACTTACTACAGGCTGCTCAACCAGACTACCCATATCCCATCCCTCCTTCGCTGCATAAGCCTCAGCGGCTGCTCGATCTTCGCCGTAGGTCTCTGGCGACGCTGAACCGTGGGGAGCCTGTAGGGGAGCAGCAGAGTACGCCCGTAGTCCACTGGCGAGTGTCGGAGATAGAAGGCGACGAGCGAGCATGTTGAGGTCGGAGATGAAAGCTTGGCCCCTTTCGCCCCTCGCTTTCAATTCCAGCCGAACCGGAGACGGCCTTCGACCACAACGAGCTCGCAAACGAACAACGATGGCAGATCTATTCAACGTCAAGGACAAGGTGGTGCTGGTGACGGGAGGAGCAAAGGGTATCGGCAAGATGGTGAGCTACAAGTTGCGCTCCGCCGTCGCAACGAGCCAGCTCACGTCTCTCGCTCTTCCCCCAGATCTCGACCGGCTTCGTGAAAGCAGGCGCCAAAGTGTACATTTCGTCTCGTGATGCTGCTTCCTGTGACAAGGCTGCCGAGGAGCTCACCAAGCTAGGACCGGGCACTTGTCACTCCATCCCCGCCGTGCGTCGTCGTTGCTGGCTCTGTAGTCGATATAAGGCGAAGCTGACGTTTCTCTGCGCTCTCAACAGGATCTCTCAAAGTACGAGGGAGTCGAGGGATTGGTGAAGGAGCTCAGCAAGCGCGAGAAGAGTAAGTCGGCGCTGCTCCTACCGTTCGCGGCAAGAACTCACCCTTCTTCATCTCTGCAGAGCTCAACGTTCTCGTAAACAATGCTGGTAGGTCTTCGCCGTCCCGCTGGTCTTCCCGCCTCGCCCATACTCGCCTTTCTCGGCCCTCGAGCGCCTGCTTCGGCGATTGCGCAGCCGCTGACATCTCTTTCAACGCAGGCAACAACTGGGGGGCGCCCCTCGAGGAGTACCCCGACGCCGCATGGAACCGTGTCCTCACCCTTAACCTGCAGCGAGTCTTCACCCTCACCCAGAAGCTCGTGCCGATGCTGCTCGCCTCACTCCCTGCCGATGCCGGTGAGGATGGACCTTGGGCTGATCCTGGTGAGCTCAAGCATTCGCATTACATCATGAAGCCATCCGTTAACCTTCGTTTATAGCCCGCATCATCAACATCGGCTCGGTCGACGGCATTCGTGTCCCTCGGCTCGAGACCTACGCCTACAGCGCCTCCAAGGCCGCCCTTCACCAGCTCAGTCGAGTATTGGCCTCCCAGCTCGGTCGACGAGGAATCACCAGCAACACGCTCGCCTGCGGACCTTTCGAGTCGAAGATGATGGCCGCTACGCTCGCCGCCGCTCGCGATTCCATCGTCGGAGGAGTCCCCCTCGGTCGTATTGGAAGCCCCGAGGATGTCTCTGGCGCTTGCATCTTCCTTTCTTCCAAGGCTGGCGCATACGTGAACGGGTGAGCTAGGATCACCGCTTCCCTCAGCAAGCTCGGCGCTGACGGTCTCGTTCTACAGAGCCACGATCGCCCTTGACGGAGGCTCGCTCGTGGGCGGAAAGTTGTAGATTTAGGTTGTTTTGTGTTGCAGTGGACTCTCAAGTACGACAAAGCTAGCAGTGGGCGTGGAGCTGTGCGAAAAGTCGAGCGAGTTGTCGGCCGCTTCCGACAGGCCGAGAGCGGCGAACAGCATCCCAGATTGGACCTTCACCGTTGACAGTACCGTCGTGCACAGCTCAAACCCTTTAGACTCTCCGCGCTGAGTGTGCGCTGCAGACCTCGAGAATGATCCCTTTCGGAACCTCGTCTCGGCGAAGCCTTTCGGAAGGTGTCTCGCCGCGAGACAGGACTTCACGGGCCGCTGTTTGACATGCAACCTTGATAAGCGTTGTGTACAAGATCTGCAAGGGGGGGGCTGCATTTTAAGCTGCATTTTGAGCTCGTAGAGGAACGGCAAAGGCAGCAGGAGACGACGGGTGTGACCTGCCTCGCTTGCAAATGTTCTGAGGAGATATTTGAGGATGGCGCTCTCTTGGAGGGTCCTCACCGACTGCTTCGGGATGCCTGGGCCCCTCAAAACTCGTGACTTTTCTGTCCCTCCATCGACAACGACTCTCCACTCCTCCGCCTCCCCTCCTTCTCTCCTTCCTCTCCACCACTGCCCCTCCTTCCTCTCTTTCACTCACCACCACCCACCTACCCTTCGCAATGGCAAACACTGCAGTTGCGATTGCAAAGACCAGCAAGATGACGGTCCAATGAACTGCTTCCCCGTACGTCTCTCGCCTCCCCTGCTGCTCGGAGCAGTTGTCCTCGCCCGGAGGGAAGAAGAAGTCGGGCGTCGAGAGGCGCTTGGCAGACTGGAGGATTCCCAGAGACTTTCAATCAGTGACCTGATAGACTTAGCTCAGAGGGTTCTCGGCCGGAGAGGGAAATCGAATCAGCGCCGAGCTGTGAGCTTTGGGGCTTCAGGTGAGCTGCGAAGGAGAGCGGAAGAGACCGTATAGGAGAAAGAAGTATTCGCCTTTAGGAGCAAGCATTGTGTGTAACATGAGCCGAGTTGCCGCGCCGAATCTGTTTTCGCTGTTCATGCTCGCTGACGGGTGCAGTAGACGTATTAAGATGCTAGTTGCGAGTCATACACGTGGTAGAAGCTGCTATATGAACGACTAAGCCTTGTGTTTTCCAATAATCCTGTCCCCTTGTCTTCCCTGACACCCGTCTAGACAGTGTTGTCGCCGAGGTCGCGCTTCTCGACGTGCTCGTGCTTGCCAGCCTCCGACTTGTTCTGCTGGTAGACGTCCTTGTCCTCGTCGTGCATGTTCTCGGCGAGAATTCTGGGGGAAGAGACAAGTCAGCCTCGGGTGCCAAGAAGCGTGAGGTGAGGGTAGACCTTACTGCTTGCGGAACTGGAGGGGGGAGAAAAAAGAGACCAGTCAGCCTCGGCGGTGGAGAGACGGTGAGAGGATGGATCTGAGCTTACCTTGTTGGAGTGGATGATGGATGAGTTCCTGTAGAGGATATCAACCTGCTCGAGGGAGAGTCCCTTGGTCTCGCTGTGAAGGGGAGGAGAGAGGTCAGCGCCGAGTTCGGGCGAGCCAGAGGAGCGAGAGCAAGACGTACGGGACCATGAAGAAGACAAAGATGAAGCAGATGACACAGAATCCTCCCCAGATCCAGAAGACGTTGGATCCGAGTCCAGCGGAGCCGGGAACGTCGTCAACGAGGTAAGGGGTAGCGTATCCGATGGCAAAGTTGAGGCTATACAGAGGAGCCGAATCAGCACAAATAGTCGCAAGAGTTGTAGCGCAAGAGCCACTCACAGCCAGTTGGAAGCGGTCGACATGGACATGGCCTTTGCGCGGATCGAGGTAGGGTAGATCTCTCCGGTGACGACCCAGGCGAGAGGTCCCCAGGTAGCGGCGAAGAAGGCGATGAAGAAGCAGACGAAGGCGATGAGGACGCGCTGACCAGCGAGGTTGTCCGAGCTGATGGCGACTCCGACGGCGGCGACGATGAGCTGCGAAATGCACATTCCGGCGGCTCCGAGGAGGAGCATGCCGCGACGTCCGAAGTGGTCGACTCCCCAGATACCGGGAACAGTCATTCCGACGTTGACAACGCTGCAGGCAAACGAGAAGTCAGCTCGAGCTCGGCGTCGCTTTGGCGCGGAGTAAGGCTCACTTCGTGGCGATGGTAATGATGAAGGGGTTGTTGATTCCGGAGTTCTTGAAGAACTGGGTTCCGTAGTAGAAGATGAAGTTCTGCGAGCGCGAGCGGACGGTCAGCAAGAGCTCCGAAACGGTCGCCGAGAGCGCTGAAGACTCACGATACCGGTGAGCTGCTGGAGAGCCTGGATTCCGATTCCGGTCCACATGCGAAGTCCGTTGCGGCCTAGCAAGAGAGGTCAAGTCAGCAGCTGATGGAGCATTCACGAAACCGAGCCGAGCAAGCTCACCAGATCCGTTCTTGAAGCAGGCGAGGTAAGAAGTGGCTCCGACGGCGCGCTCGTGGTGAAGGTTGGCGGCGATCTCAGCGTACTCCTCGTGGACCTGGGGCGAGTCGAGGGGAGCGCCCAAGATGCGGGAAAGAGACTTCTGGGCGGCCTCGTCGCGGCCCTTCATGATGAGGTAGCGGGGCGACTCGGGGAGAATGGCGAGTCCGGTACCGAGGACTGTAGGCGAGTCGGGGTCAGCGCCACTCAGAATGACCGAACTCGCTCCAGATCACTCACTGGCAGCCCAGATGAACTGGAGACCGATGGGGATGCGGTAGCAGGAGGCGCCGGCCATGTCCTTGGTCCCGTTAACGATGACGGCAGCGATGAGGAGACCGATAGTAATCATCCACTATAGGAAGGAGCGAACCGGCCGGCAAAGTCAGCCTCTTGCTCGTCAAAGGCCGCTCGGCAACGAAGTGGGGCTTCAAAGTGACGTACCTGGTAAGCGGCGACAATTCCACCACGAATGTGCTTGGGAGCGCACTCGGACTGGTACATGGGAACGAGGCATGAAGTTCCTCCAACACCGAGTCCGGCGAACTGGGGGGCAGAAGAGCGAGCAAGGCGTTAGCGCCGATCTCGGTCGAGGCGGGGCTGGCAAGAAGAGCGAAAGACTCACGACACGACCGACGACGAAGGGAGCGATGCTGGTAGCTCCAGTCTGGAGAGCGACACCGATGCAGAAGAGTCCGAGGTAGGCGATGATACCTAGCGTGGGGGCGAGAAGGGTCAGCCTCTCGGCGCGCGCGAGAAGCACAAGGAAAAGGGCTCACCGAAACGACGGCCGAGCCTGTCTCCAATGGGGTAAGCGAGAAGGGCACCGACGAAGGTACTAGAGAGAAGGAGGAATGTGAGCCGCGGCCCTCTGCCCAAACGCGGGGGCTTGCAAAACGTACCCAGCCGAAACTGCAGCGAGAGGCAAGTTAGCGACGAATTCGCTTTCTTAACAGAGAGCAGAACGTACGAATAGAGGTGATGAGCGAGTTGTCGCCCGACGAGATCTTGTAGAGGCCGTCGGCGGGGTCAAGAGTTCCGAAGAGCTCGAGCCATCCGGGCATCTCCTGCAGAAACGAACGAAAACAAGTCAGCGGTCTGAGCCCGTTCGCCGAAGTGGTGGCGAGTAGACGCACCTTGACTCCAGAGATGTATCCAGTGTCGTATCCATAACTAAGGAAACGGAGGTCAGCGAGATGTGCTTGGCGCTCGAGTCGACCCACTCTGGCTCTACGCCAGAGTAGCGACGAGATCACGAGTTTTGATGATGACCGCCGAAGAGTGGATGCTCACAGGAATCCTCCGAAGGCCTGCAGGGGGAGAGAGCAGATGGGAGGTCAGCGATGGTGCTCGATGCAAACAAGTGGGGCGTCGAGCAAGAAAAAAGCTGCAGGGGAGGCGAGAGACGTACGGCGAAGCAGGTCATGAGGACCGCCATCTTGCTGGTCTTTGCAATTGCCACGGCAGTCGACATGGCAAAGGGTAGGTGGTTGGTGGTGAGTGAAGGAGAGGGAGAGATGTGGAGAAGAGGAAGGAGAGAGGGAGAAGGAGGGGAGCCAGAGGTTTTGCTCTTGTCGATGTGGATTTTGAGGAGAGCCGCGATGTTCCTCGTGACTATTTGAGGGGAGGCCCAGGCTCAGTGACGTCCTCGTCTTCCACACGCCCAGCGCAAATCTCGGTGACTGGCAGCCAACAGATCATCGACAGCTCACATCCCTCCTCCTCTTGCCGTGCTGGCCCCTCATCCGGCTCGGCGCTCGTCTGCAGAGGTATCCTTCCCCTCGCTCGTCGTGTGGAAGGGGCCCATCAAACGCGGGACAGCTCGGCAACGCAAGAATAGACGTCCATCGATTTGCTGCGCGAGGAGGCGCATGGTGTTGAGAAAGACCGAAGTTCGGCCTTCCTTGCGCCGAGGACCGTGTACGATTGACTGCCAATCGCACACTAGTAACATGCACTAAGGCATATCACTACGATTAGCTCCTCCCCTGCTGCAGCTCCTCGAACGAGCGAGCTCGTCGAAAAGGAGCCCAGCCATTCCTCCCCGCGAGCTCGGGCGCGACTCGAAAACTCTGCGACGTTGCCCACAACCGACGAACGACGTTGAGAAGGGCGGGAGGTGTCCGAGAAGGGGCGAGACGATCCGAACGGGTAACAGGCCGATTCCGTGTCCGCCTCGTTGTCGAACCCCTGCGCCGAGAGAGTCTCTGCTGCCAGCACCTCCCGCAGTCCCCAGCTCGTTGCCTTGAGAGCTCCTTCTGGGGTTCGTATGGAGAGGCATGCTGATGGCGGGGAGGCGACGACGGATCCCGAACGAGGTCGTTGTCGATTTCTTGGATCGCCGAGCGGCTGAGACTCGGGCCTCCAGGTTCGAGACGGCGCGGCGGGGAGAGCTGTACAGCGATCCGAGAGGATCCGAGGATAAGGATGAAGAGCCGGAGGAAGGGAGGGACGAGGATGGACGCAGAGCTACAAGTTGGGCCCCCGAACGGAACGTCAGCTCAGCCTTGTCCGAAGCTCGTTTCAAGCGCGCCAAGTGCTTGAACGCACCTTGCTACAACCCTCGAATTGCACCGACATCGACCAGCATACTCAGCTCTTGCTCCCAGCTTCATTCCTCGCGAGCGCACTGTCCCCTCAGCGAGAGAAATGCGTTCTGGCTGCTGGCGCGAGCGACGACGAAGGGCGACGGCGAAGGGGGTCCCCGGATTGTTGGAGAACAGAGGAGGAGGGGTAGAGCGTTTTCAGTACTCTGCTGCACCTCTGTAGAGCTCTGCTGAGAGAATTTGGTCGAGCACAGCATCGTCTTGGCCTTTCCAGCAGGCGCCGGTCAGGGGGACCGAGGCGTGGGCGAAGGGAGGGCGTTGAAGCATCACATAGAGCTTCCTGTAGTGCTGCAGAGCTCAGGCGAGCTGTACGAGTGTCGACCGAGTCTGAACGAGGAAATGGTGGGAGGACAAAGAGTTTACTAGCGGTGCAGAATGGAACTCTTGCTCCGCCCACCAACTCCTCCGCTTGTCTTCCGTTCATCCGACACCTGATCAGAAATCAGCCGGCGCGCCCGGAAGCAGCAGACGTCAGCTACTCTCGAAAGAGCTACAGAAACTGGATCAAACTTCAATGGCACCAGCTCCTTCCGCCGCTCGACTCTCGTCGCTCTCGACTTCGACGCTCTCCCAGATCCTGGAGCTCACCAGGGCGACTCAGCTCGCGCTACCATCTACCTCGCTCGCCAACACCATCTCCAAGAATCTCGGACAACTGTCCAAAGGGATCGAAGCGCTCGAGCTGGAAGGAGTCGAGAGTGACGAGGTGTTGAATGGGCTCAGCGCGCAATATGACCGGCTGGTGGGGCTCGTAGAAGGGCTAGGGGTACACGTCGAGCAGGGCAGCAGCAGAAGCATAGGCAAGACGGGCAGGCTGGTCGATACGGGCGACGACGAAGAGGGCGAGTTCGATGAGCAGGACGCGGATGAGTGAGTCGCCTCGGTCGATGTGCAGCTCGCGGAGGACTCAGCCATGCTAACGTGCGTTCTACCATCAGATCTGGAGTCGCCTTACAACCCCTCAAGCCTCCGCATGTCGCCCTTTCCTTCGCCGACGACGATACGCAGAGGGATCTGGAGCAGATGGAGGAGGACGAGGACGAGATGCGACGAGCCAATTCAGAGGTCATGCAGATGCAGAAGCGCATGATCGAAGGTGCGGCGACTCTCTTCGTTCTGGCTTTCGCTCTCGCTGACCCTTTCTCCGCCGAGCAGATCAAGACGAAACGCTCGACTCGCTCTCCACCGCCATCGCACGGCAACACTCGCTCTCCCTCAACATTGCCTCAGAACTCGAGATGCATTCCACCCTGCTGGACGACACCGACTCGGCGCTCGACCGGACGGAGACTGGCCTTCGGAGAGCGGGAGGACGACTAAATCAGTACAGTCGCAAGGCCAAGGAGACAGGGAGCACAGGGCTCATTGTACTACTAGTGATCGTGCTGGTTATTCTCATCGTTTTATTCAAGTAGGGCGCGTTCCTCGGGATGTAGGAGCGGAAGTGTAAGCCTTAATGTCGTTCTGGGCGCCAGGACTTGAGAGGTTATGGGAGCGTTAAGCGAGTAGAGCGCTTGCTCTTCCATGTCGGATCGCTTCTGGCGGATCGGCGGATGTGCTGGCCCTCAGAAAGCTCATCTAATCCTTTCGCCGAACTCGCGTCGAATCGAGCCACGCTCAACGTCGACTTGTTCAGCTTTGGCGCTCTCGCCAGCCTCTTCTCACTCTAGCTTGACTCTCGCTACTTTCGAACCCGCTCTCGTGGCTTCGTTCGAGTTCCAGCTCAAGATGGGTCACAGCGAGAAGGGAAAGGGTGAAGCGAACTAACGACAAGGTGCGATGGTGGGGAGCTCGAAGACGCCGAAATAAAGCGTATGCGTGGTACTACTCGGTCTTCGGAGTGGAAAGAAGGGGAAAGAGAAGAAGGGTCAAAGCGAGCCCAAGCTTACGCCGAGGTGATCCTCCAGTGCTGGTTCGTGTCGGTCGAGTCGTAGTCGACGAGTGCCACTGACAGGTAGCCGCCCGAAGTAGTGATGATGGATGAACCGACAGCGCGTGTAGCCATGTCCGTAGCGTGGTCGACGGCGATGCTGCAGAAGGGGGAGGGAGCTCAGCGATCAGTCACTCGGCGATGAGGCAGCTCCCAGTCGAGCGCGGCGAGGCTTACATGGAGTAGATGCCGTCGTCAGTACGCTTGGTACGGACACGTTTGGCCATCTGAGCGTGAGTCGAACGCTTCTTGAGCGATGCCTTGTAGGCCTCGAGGTCGTCCTTGCATTCGACGTGACCGGCGTTGGTGATGTAGTCGGGGTGACAAGCGAGCCACCATCTAGTTAGTGTGGATATAAGGCGTGTGGAGAAGATAGGGTCAATTAGCTGGCTCTGAGGTAAAACAAGCGGGGTTTCGCCTTCGCCGAGGTAGCGTGAAACGCCGAAAGAGAGGCTCACCCCGGGTGCTGGCAAACCCAGGTAGTCTGATCGTTAGGATTGACGCTCTGTGTATTAGAGGGAGACCATGCGGAGTCGGTGGAAGTGGAAGCGGCAGCAGTGGACGAGGTGATGCTGTTTGCCGCGGGCTCGGCGGAGGACGAGGACGAAGAAGTCTCGCTTGAGGCGGCAGCGGCGAGTACGACTGCTGAGGCGGATGTACCGGTGCTCGAGTAACTCGAGCCGTCAGCCTTGACGAGCGCCCAGAATTGCTGCAGAGTGGACGCGATCAGCTCTCAACTTGCCCGCCGAAGGGGCGCTTCAAAAAGCTCACCTTGGCGACCTCGAGCGTAGCCGTGCCGGTTGCATCGCTTCCGACCACGCAGGCATAACTGTGCGAGAGTTTGGTCGACGTTCGATAGCGCGAGAGAGGAGGATGTATGGGGGGAGCGTGGCAAGCGAGGATCAGCCTCGGCAATGGCTCTCGGCGTCGGCTCAGCACGACTCACCTCACGCCGGCTATATCGACGCCTGCTCCATCCTCGGAGCCATACCTGCGATATACAACAATGAGCATCGTTCTTCTTCTCGGATGAGGTAGCCCGCCTAAGCTCAACTCACTGCGAGTTGTCGGGAAAGGCTGAGTCAGCTTTTGAACTGAAATCAAGGCGACTCGAGCAACGACACACGCACCTGAGCACTCATACACTTCGAGAGACCGGTGAAGTACGTCCCACTATATGTCCCATAGTTCGTTCCGCTGTAGCCCGTCGCCGAATCTTGGCCGAGCGTAATGCTCGTCTTCGCCGAGCCCGTCACGATGTTGGTAGTGGAGCCAGGTCGCTCAAAGTGGAGGTACTCTCCGGTGGCAACGTTTTGAACGTAGTACTCGCCGCTGTGGGGGACGGCAGCGGCCTGATAGCTCGCAGGGAAGGAGACTCGGTCAGCTCTCCTTCCCACCTTCCCTTCGTCGCCCAAGCTCCACTTTCTTCCTGCGTTCCAGATGAAACTGAGCTCACCAAGATCTCTACCGCCGTCGCAGCCATGTCGACGATACCTCCGCGACGCGCGAGTTGACCGTTGGCTGCTGCCGAGCCTGAGGAGCAGAGGGCGGCGAGTGAGAGGGCGAGTGAGGTGAAGCGGAGCGAGGAGCGCATGCTGGGATGGCACTGATGAGGTGGAAGGAGTGTGGGAAGCGAGCTCGCTTTGTGTTGTGTGGTCGTCGCGGTGTGGCCAAAAGCAGAGCTCGGACGCGACCGTTGAAACCGACTTGCCTTCGCAGCTCTCGCGCAGCTCTCGCGCAGGTCGGTGCTTTATTGAGGAGCAGGGATCGCTCGCCCTGTGCCATAGAGAGAGCAGCACAAGGGTAACTCACTATAGGACGCAATTTGTTGTGCTCGTGGCAACTTCTCCAGCGGCGCCTGCGAATGCGGACAGTGAGGCAGCTCGGCGATGGTCGAGCCCGAGCTGAGCAGCGTGGTGACCATCAAGCGGCAGGTCCAGCCGACTAGAATGGATCCCAAACGCTCGCTGATATTCGCTACGTGATGCTTCACAGCTCTACTGGCCATCTCAGTCCGTTCTGCTGCTCGGGCTGCTTCGCCGAACCTGGTCAGCCCATCCTTGCACAGGCATCGTTCAGCCCTCGCTGACAGCTCGAGCAGCCGCAGCGCAAATTCAATTGTCACATATCTCGAACTTGCCATACGTCTGCAGGTCGACGCCGACAACTTGACAACTTCGCCGAGCAGCCTTGAAGGAGAGGAGGCGGACGGTATGTGCACCGTGGACCTCTCTGAGCTGCAGCGTGGTACATTAAGACCTCTGCTACAGCTTAGTCGACCTAGGCAGCCCTCTTCGCCCGTTTGCGCAAGCTGATCTTCGCGAGCTTCACAAGCGAACTTGCCGCTGAGCTTCTTCCCTTCGCCTCCTCGCTGCACCGCTTCAACTCGTCTCGTCCAGCTCGGTCTACGCTTTACAAGATCAGCACTACACTCCTCACCTACAGCGCACCACTCCCTTCAATCCTACGCCACCCTTCTGGCGTCATCCCCTCACTTAGGCGCTCGCTCCCAAGTCAACAAGCTCGCCTTCCGCCTGGGATGCACCTCGCGGTTCTGCTGCCTCTCTTGGTACAGCTAGCAGCAGCATTCGTCGTTCCTACAGCTTTGGACGCGACCGCGCTCAGCCCGCCGTCCTTCGACCTGCTCTCGTCTCCTTCAACCTCGACGCACGTGCGTAAACGCGAGCTGTACAACAACCGCGTGCTGCTCATTCGACACGGTGAGCTCAGTTGCTCTTCTATCGTCTGCCTCTGCTGATCGGTTCCCCTGCAGGCGAGAAGCGACCTCACGGCAAGGAAGGGCTGTCAAAGGCAGGCAGGAAGCGCGCTCAGTGTCTGCGACGAGTCCTCGGTCGACACAACACCCATGTGAGTCGGCGCTTAGCTGAGCTGTAGAAGCGATTCCTACCTCTCTTCGCCTGCTAACTCGCCTCATTCCGACCGCAGAAGCACAACATCGGCCTCATCATCGCTCAATCCTACAACCCCGACAGCGGCAAGCGAGCTCGACCCTACTTCACTGTACTACCACTTGCCAAGGATCTCGGTCTCGAGGTCCACACGGACTGGTGAGCCCTTGCTCCCTCGTTTCAGCACGCCGAAACGCCACTGACCTCCTCGTTCGGCGACGACCAATAGCGAACGAGACGACCCCAAGTGCGTCGCCAAGCTCGTCGCGGACTTTGCCAAGCGTAGCGACAAGGATGTGCTCATCTGCTGGGTGCGTGCGCCTCTTACAATCGAGAGAGCTCGATTGGCTGACCTCGACGCTCGGCGTTCGCAGAAGCACTCGTTCCTCCACACTATCGCTCAAGGTCTCGGTTCGCACGCCAAGCTCACCTACCCAGACGACCGGTGAGCTGCAGCTCGCTCACTTTGCCGCTCTGCGAGCCAGAGCTGACCTTGCCCCTGCCTTTCCTTCGCCGAATCCCTCCCCATCACCAGCTTCGACATCATGTGGATCATGAAACATCGGCGTATCATCTCGAAGGAGTCAGAGAAGTGTCGCGGTATCGACGACGACCGCCTGAACGACAGACACGACCGCGACTTGGTAGTCGAGCCCGACCACCTTGATGCTGAGGAGGAGGACGAGGAGGATGATATGGACTTGGAGGAGGCGGATCTGCTTGCGCTGCTGGGTCTGGGTCAGGAGGTGGATGCGGAGGAGGTTGCTCTCGAGCGGGAGGAGCAGTGGGAGAGCGAGTGGTCGGCTGGTCAAGTGCCGCTGGGACTTTGAGAGGGAGCGGCTCGCCGAGTCTTAGCTGTCATCATTAATTACCCCTTGCATTTGTAGAATCAGACCTTACATTCTTAATCAATAACATCTACTCAAATAGCACGGATCCAATTCCGCGCCGCTCGCTCGATTTACCTCTCGAAGTTACGAACCGCCTTGGGGATGGAGAACGTCCAGCGTAGGAGAAGCGAGTTGAGCACGACAGAGACGGACGAGAGCGCCATGGCGAGCGAGGCCCAGACCTGCGAAAACCCGAGATGTCAGCCTTCGCCGAGCAGCGACAACGGCGAGAAGCTGACCGGAGGTAGCTTGGTCCCTCCCAAATCGTAGAACGCGCCAGCAGCAATGGGCACGAGGATGGTATTGAAGGAAGCGGCCCAGACGAAGTTGGTGATGACTATCCGCGGGGAGAAGGTCAGCTCGGCAATCTCTGAAGGGAGAAGCCAAGCTCACTCTTGTTGAAGGTCGCGCGCGAGAGGGCGAGAACGGTGAGGAGGGTGAGGAGGTTTGAGGAGAGTAGGCAGAAGTCTGAGGAGCTGAGCGCGACTGAAGCGCCGGTGCCCATCGAGACGCCGACGTCCGCTTGAGTGAGGGCGACGACGTCGTTGATCTGTATGGAAGGAAGGTTAGCTCGTGGCTCGATCAAGACACGAGGGGGCGCTCAACCGAAGGCAGAGTAAGGCCACTCACCCCATCGCCGACAAACAGGACCTTGGCCCTCCCCTTGCTTCCTCGCCCAACTAATCTCCTCCACCACCCCGCTTTGCTCCTCACCTCCCTCAGTCGATCCTCCGCTCCACCCCGCTGCAGCGTTTCGATGAACTCCTGCTTCCCAACAGGCATCACAGCCGACCGCACACACGCCTTTTGAATCCCGACCTTCATCGCAACGGCGCGAGCGGTCACCTCGTTGTCGCCCGTGCACATGTAGACGGCGATGCCCTGCGACTCGAGCTGAGAGACGACGTAAGCGGACTCGGGTCGGGGAACGTCTTGTACGGCGAAGAGGGCGACGAGGGTGAAAGGAACGGGCTCAGCGGAGGTGGAGAGAGCGCGAAGAGCGACGAGGACGATGGAGCTGCCTTCCGCGCCCCATTCAGTGATGAGAGCGGCGGTGCGGTCGGGGGCAGGGTCGACCGTCTCTCGCTCTTGTAGCAATAGCTCGTTGCCGACTAGCACCTCGAAGGTCGACTCGGCGCCGATGGCGACGACTGCGGCGAGTCCTCGGCCGGGGATCTCCTCCGCGCGAACGAGTCGAAGCTCGGTAGAGTTAGGCGAGAGGGTGGCCTGCTCCTTGCAGAACGAGCGAAGACCGAGAGAGATAGGGTGCGCCGAGGTGTTCTCGACGAGCTCGAGGAGACGGAAGAAGACCGGCGCGCTGAGGACAGATGGTGAAGCGAGGTGGTGATTGGCGACGCTGAACTCTCCGCGAGTGATGGTGCCCGTCTTGTCGAAGACGACGACGTTGACGGCGTTGGCGTTCTGGAAGGCCTCACCTGCGCCGAGATCCTTGTCAGCGGGGCGCTAACGTTAGGCGAAGGAGAAGTAAGCTCACCTCCACCGTAAGGAACAATCCCGAGACGAGCTGCGATACCTGTGCCGACCTATGAGAGTGCGAAAGGTCAGCGTTGAGGCAGAAGGCGCAGAGGGAGAGACAAACTCACCATCTGAGCCGTAGGAGCCGCGAGTCCAATACCGCACGGACAAGCCTGTAGGATAAAAATGAGGGTCAGCTCGATCGGACCGAGCGAGAAGAGTGCAGGTCACTCACCACGACGAGAACGGCGACCGCGAACTGCACCGAGAAGAACGCCCAACCTCCATCCCTCGCGCCCGCCTTGTCCAGCCACTCATCGGGACATCCACCAGCATATCCTCTCACGATCCAGGCCACAAAGGTCGTAGCAGCGATAGCGACGATGACGGGCACGAACACACCCGTGATCTTATCCGCGATCCTCTCAATGCCCGCCTTGTTGGCCATGGCGTCCCTCACGACCTGCACAATCCCATCAATCATCGTCTCTCCCGCATGGCTAGTGACTCGAGCGATGACCACCGAGGGACCGAGGTTGGTGGACCCTGCGAAAATGGCGTCGCCGGGGGATTTGAGGACGGGGATTGATTCGCCGGTGAGGGAGGATTCGTCGAAGGAGGAGGGTGAGGATGTGGGTAGGAGGATGGAGTCGAGAGGTACGGAGGAGCCCGAGGGGATGAGGAGATGGTCGCCGACTTCGAGGAAGTCCAGCTCCACGGGCTCGGTCGAGTTGGAGGTGGAAGGGGAAGCGGCGGCGTCGGGGTTGGCGTCGGCGAGGGAGGAAGACGAAGAGTCGAAGCTTTCCTTGCGGTCGAGGGAGAGAGCGTCCGACTCGGAGGAAGGAGGAGTGTAGAAGAGACCGGTTTCGACCTTCATCTTGCCGAGCGCTTCGACGGCGTCGCCTGTCCTCTTCCTGCTGATACCTTCGAGCCAGCGACCGAAGAGGATGAAGAGCATGAGAAAAATCTGTAGGGCCAAGAAGATCAGCGATCTGCAGGTCGAGCTTTGAACGAGCACAACGCACTGTCGAATCGAAGTAGCCCATCTCGCCGTTGCCCATCCCCATCGCCGGCTTCCTAATCTCAATCGCCATGAATCCCACGCTAGCCGCCCAACCTGCCGTCGTCCCTAGAGCGACCAGCGTATCCATGCTACCCCATCTCCAAAGCCTATCCTTCCAGCTTCCCCTCTTCCACACGCCTCGCAAGCTCTTCCAAGCCCGACTGTAGAAGAAGCTGCCAACGCCGAACTGGATTGGAGTGGAGAGAGCGAAGAGAGCGACCATCCCTCGCGAGGCGGATCCCCAGACGGGGTCTTCGAAGTAACGGCGCAGGTGATTGGAAGAGGGAAGGAGGGAGGGGAAGACGACGCCGATGAGGAAGGTGGGGATGGCAAAGAGGAGGGTGATGAGGAAGCGGGTGAGGACTGCGCGAGACTCGCGAGCCTGTGAGGCGGCGGCGAGCGTGGAGAGGGTCGATGCCGAGTGGAGGGGAACGAGCGTGAAGGGGCCGAGGGCGGTGATGTTGGAGCGTAGGGTACGGAGAGTGAAGCCCGAGGGAGGTTGGGGAACGTAGGTGATGGTCGTGGTAGAGTTTGCCATCGAGATGGAGGTGAAGGAGAGGAGGGAGCCATCGACTTGGAGGGTGGAGAGAAGGGCATTGATGGCTGACGAGCATTTGCTGCGTGAGAACGAAGGGTGTCAGCGAAGCAGTCTCGAGAGGGAGAGCTGAGACCAGAAGCTCACTCGCAGAACATGCCATCGATCCTCAGCTTGACCTTGCGCTCGCCGTCTGCTCTTCCTCGTCCGGCTCCAGCGGCAGCGAGCTCAGCAACTCGGCGCCATAACCCCCATCTTCAATCATTTCGGCGAGAGCATCTGTGCTGAGTACTTGAGGGTCGTGGATGATGGCAGCGAGGCCAGGAAGAAGTGTGACTGAGACGGAGCGGATGCCCTTCGTCGCTGAGGGGTCGAGGATGCCGTTGAGAGACTGGACGCAGGATCTGCAGACAGAGAGGCTGTCAGAAGGAGCACAGACGAAGACTCAAGAGAGACAGTCGACTAACGAGCAGGTCATCCCCTCGATCACGAACTTGCTCTCCACCCACCCCTCGCTCTCGCCGACCGCTGCCGTCGCCACACTCTCAACTACCTCGGCGTCGTAGCCTCCGTCCTCGAGCATCTCGATCAGGCTTCCCTCCGACAGCGTGGCACTATGCAAGACGACCGCCCTGCCCGGCAGCAGGGTCACCTCGGCGCTCTTGATCCGCTCGTCGGAGTCGGCCGAGAGGATTCTGCCGACGGCACCTACGCAGGAGGCGCACGTCATGCCTCCGACAACAAGGGTTGTCCTACGATCCTTGACGTCCGAGTCGAGCTGCACGACGCACTCCTTGGCCTTGCCCTTGCTGGTCGGCGCCGAGTCTCGGCAGGCGAGGCAGCTGGCCCGATGCGCCTCGTAGCGTTTGCGCTCGGCTTCCTCCTCCCGCCCAGCTTTGCGCTGTTGTTGGGCTTGCGTCTCGAACCACCTTGAAGGGCGTGGGCGATGAGGACGAAGGTGAACGCCCGAGCTGGACTGTGGCTCGTCCTCGGCGGCGATTTCGTAGCCGGCATCGACGAGGGCGCGTTTGATGCTGGGTAAGAGAGAAGGAGGATGCGAAAAGGTGACGATTCGGGTGAGGATCGAGATGGAAATGCTGTTGGCGTCGAGCGAGAGCGGCGGCGAAGAGAGGAGGAGCGTGATTGCCTCGACACACGAGGGGCAGTGGATGTTGGTGATGAGGAGGTTGGAGGTGGACGGCTTTTGGTTTGAGGTGCGCATGTCGGTCTGGTGTATGGCAGGAAGGCAAGGGATGTTCAGCTTGCTCGGCTGCTCAGCTCAGCGCGACACTCGAAACAGCTCAACTCTTAAAACAGCTCAGATGACTCACGGGTGGAAGGGCAGGTCGATACAGGATTCAAAAAGCCTATGCAAGCACGTACGAGCTGTGTTGAGCTGCAGAAGCAGCTAAGCCGGCCGTTCGCCTTGGAGGGTCGGCGCGGTGGGCCTCTGAGGGGTAATGGCAAGTCGTGGAAGCAGGCAGGCGATCCTTAGAAGCTTCCGACTCAATCTCGAGAGCTCCTGTAGGGCGATATGCCGGACTGGAAGCGCGATCGAGGATGCTAACCTTCGCAGAGCGGCTAGGCCCGGCGGTTGTCCTCCTCCAAATTGCCTTGACTCCGTTTCGACATCTCGTACAGCGCTACAGAGACCCCCTGAGAGCTCTCCAGCTACTCCAAGAGCTCCCCAGCGCCTTACGACTCGACTCGCGCCTCGAGCTCTCGACAGGCTCACTGTTCGGCTTGCTCGATAAACGTCACGCCAACCCGTGTCAGCTCATCGAAAGCTTCAGGTAAGCTTGAACAACTCGCGGGGGCTGTTCAGGATCCTTTCTCGTCGACTACAGCCGATTCGACGGCGGAGGCTTGTCGCGAGCATGACGCAGCCGGACGCTCGAGATTTTGAGTGAAGGGGCTGTAGGAGAGTAGTGCAGGGCGGTGGATTACCGAGCGGCTCTCCTATTTGTTGGTATGAGCTCGGTGCACAGGGAGGAAGGCAGGAAGGCAGATGGCCGAAGCTGCTAGCTCGAGGCGCTCCAATCCCAGCCTGAGCTGTAGGGGAGCTAGAGGACAGACGGCTCGGCGTGCTGGCAGCTACAGCATCTCCGATTCCTCCCTCGAGTAGAGCTCGATGTGTCGACCTCGAAACCGTCCCAACCCATCGCCGAGCCCCCTCCGCTGACTCGCTCTATCCCTACAGTAGCCTCCACAGGTTTCGTTTCCATCACCGCCAGCCCTCACCATGTCCCCCTTCAACCCCACGTCCACCGAGTCACTCAAATCCCAAGTCGACTCCTTCTCTCCCCATCTCAAGCTCCTCATCGCCATCGCCGCCAAAGTCGCCACGCTGCACGCTCTCGCCGGTCGCTACACCCAAAAGCTCTCTCTGCAAGATGTCGACACCGAGGGCAAGGATGGCGAGAAGGATGCGCAGGCGGAGCTCGACACCGAGCAGGCGAGGGTCAAGAGCCTGATGGCTCGGACGATCCAGAACAGCCTGAGGTGGCTGCAGATCGTTTGCACTCATCTCGAGGTCGACATGAAGAGTCTACCGGACGACCCGGCGCTCGACACGAGTCTCAAGGAGGGGTTGGATCATGAGCGCGACTTCGATATCGCCTTCGAACTCGTCCTCGTCAGCCTCGGGCTCGCCGCTCGAGATGCCAGGGAGCAGGAGGTCCTCGCCAAGAAGGAAGGAAAGGACAAGTCGGCTCCCGTCCTCGACTACACGGCCCTCGAACGGTCGTTGACGATGCGGGCGGTCGGAGTGCTCGGCATCGGCGAGGACGTCGTGGAGAGCGCCGAGAAGGCTATTGCTCAGTTCCTCTACTTTGAGATGCAGGCAAAGGAGAAGGATGGAAAGGGAATCAGCTCAAAGGGAGAGTGGGATGAGGCGACTCAGGCATACAAGGAGGAGAACAAGAACAAGAACTCGGCGCTCAAGTGGGCGGCTACGGGGGCCGGATTCGTGCTTGGAGGAGTGGCCATCGGATTGACTGGAGGTGAGGTCTTCTCTGGTATGCAAAGTAGCCTCAGAGCTGATCCCATTTCTCACAGGCCTCGCCGCTCCTGCTCTCGCACCTCTACTCGCTGGCACATTCGGCATCGCCGCTTTTGGTGGAGGCGGCGGAGCTATCCTCATCGGAACACTACTTGGGTTAGGCGGAGGTGCGTTTCGTCTATCCTCGCTGCGTGTAGTGCTCTGTCGTCGAGAATGAGCCAGCTCCTTAGACCGTCGAGCTGACCTCCACTCCTTCGCAGGAGGACTCGCTGGCTATCGCACCCATCGTCGAATGCAAGGTGGGTGTACTCGGTAGGCGTGGCATAGCTTCAAGCTGATCAATTGTCTCTATAGGTCTCGAGGATGTCACGTTCGAGCCCATCACCGAGGCCGACGTTCCTACCATCCCCTCCCTCACCGCCACCAGTGTGTTGGGTCTCAGCCCTTGATGAACAAATTCCAGTAACTAACCTCTCCCTTCCTTCTCCACAGTCGTCGCCTCTGGCTTCCTCCTCGACCTCGCCGACTCGACCGAACCCTGGCGCCCGACCTTCTCAGTAGCCCAAGTCGACGCCTACGCACTCAAAGCCGATCCCAACTCGTTCCTCGAAGCTGGTCAAGCGCTCGACAAGTACGTTCGCAACAAGGTCCTCACACTGGGCGGGACCGAGCTCATCAAGACCACCGCGCTCGCTGCCGTCTACGCTGGAGTCGCCCTCCCTCTGACGATCTACAACGGAACTGCTATGGTGCTCGACTCGGACTTTACGAGGTGTAGGGTGAGCCCGTCCGTCTTCTTCTTCGATGAGGCGCGCCTGCTGAGACTCGACCACTCCGCAGGACAAGGCGAAGAAAGCGGGTGTCCTCCTCGCCGAGGTCCTCGAGAAGCAAGTCCATGGCAAACGGCCAGCAGTGCTCATTGGATACGGTCCCGGCGCCACCATTATCCTCAACTGCCTCCTCACTCTCCACGCTCGCGAGCTCGGCTCCCTCGTCTACTCGGCGACACTAATCTCCCTCCCCGACTCGCCTTCTCCCGTACGTCCGGAAGATGTATAAGAATCAGGACATCTCACTAACAATGATTAATGCTGCACCAGGTCACCTGGTCCGCCGCTCGCTCGGTCGTAGCGCACGAACTCGTCAACTGCTACTCAGTCCACGACTGGTGTCTGGCCCTCAATACTCGTCTGTACACGCTCAGTAATCGGGTAGGAGGCTTGAGGGCGGTGGAGGTGGAAGGCATTCGAGATGTAGATGTCAGTGACCTCGTCAAGGGTCATCTGGAGTTGAGAGGGAAGGTCGGGCAGATCTTGCAGAGGGTGAAGGAGGGGAAGGGGTCGGAGAAGCTGGAGGACGATGGGGGGAAGGTGGCACAGGTGGAGGAGTAGGTTAGTGAGGAGCTGTTAGTATATAGACGTGCACGTGCAGGTCGATTTGCCCTCACTTGGACAGATTCGCCGAGATCTCGGCGAAGGGACGAAGCTGCTCTGAAGGGCGCTGTGAAGCTGTGCAGAGTTGTAGAGAAATGTGAAAGGTGCTAGACTGTAATTTAGTTGTTCTGCATCACTCTCGCACCGTCAGCTGCTCCTCGACTTCGAAGCTCGAACCTGGCTTGCTCTCCGCGTCTCAACTTCAGTCGACTACAGCGCCACCAGGGAACTCAGAAGAGGCTGTATGGTTCCTTCCGGCTCTTCGCCAGCTTCGCAACTGGCAACAGGCTCGAGTCAGGAGGATCAGCAAACCGCTAGTCCCGCTTCGCCTCAGCTGGCTGTGCCCGCCCTCCCTGCGACTGTGGACGTTTACAGCTACTACAACATACCTCGAACGGATGGTCCGTGCCCTCGCCCCAATCCTCCCGGCGCGAACGGCGCCGCTTCGTCGACCACCAGCTTCTCGACGACGCCCGTTCAGCTGGCGGCTGTGGAGGCAGGGCCAAGTGCAGCAGCAGGGAAGCAGGGAGCTCCAAAGCTCGCTGCAGATCCTTCGCTTGCACCCGCTGCGACGAAGGACTGTGCGTCGCCCGCTCCCTTCACTCCCTCAACTTTCCCGCTGACCAGCTCGATTCGCAGGGAACTCGCTCCCGCTCCTCCAGAGTTTCGTCGATAGGCTACCCGAGATACTGCAGGCGGAACGGGCCCGCCCCCCCATCAATTCGAGCCCCGGTAAGCTCAAGAGCTGTCGACCTCCGCCGGCTCTCGCTGAACTTGACCGTGACTTGCAGGCCTCCACCGGTCGACGTCGACGATCCTCCAAGCTGTATGGAAGCGCGACCGCAACGTGCTTGACGCTGTCGCGCTATATAGCCGTTACCTGGCGGACATTGGCGTCGCGGACTTCCCAATCTCCAGCACCAAGGCGACCCTCTTCCTCCTTTCGCGCCTTCTGCACGAGACTCGCGCTCGCCAGTCACTCGAGGCTCACACCCACCTCTGCGCCGAGACGAGTCGTCAAGTCCCGCTCAGCGACTTGTTCAATTCCCTCCTCGTCGCTCAGACCGAGCTTCGGGCCCTCTACAGCACCACCGACGCAGAGATGATTAGCTCAGATACTTTAATCGCTGAGATTCTCACGTTGAGCGAGGGCGTCGAACCGCCCAAGCCGACACCAAGTGAGTTCGGCGGCTCGGACCTCGGCGCTCACTTGCTGACTCGCTTTCGCTTCCCGCAGAGCCTCGGCCTGCGCCGCCGCCTGCACCAGCCGACATTCACATCGCAGATCTTGATGCTCTCGTCACCTTCCTCAGCGAGCGGCCGCATATGTTTGCCACACGCGCGCCTCTCCAGCCCAGTGAGTTCCACGGCGAGCATAGAGGGAAGCGATTGAGAGTTTACACTGACGACAGACGACATGACCTCTCGTCTTCGGGGAACAGAGCTACGCGAGCTCGCTCTAGCCACCTACCCTCTCTCGGCCCTCTCCAAGACCTCGGGAGCCACTGTCGAGGAGCGCGAGGCCGTCTTTACCATCAACTCGTATATCGACTTCATGGACAGCACACATATCGACTCATTCCCCATCATGTCCATCACGGCGATGCTCTACCTCCTACGCATCACCAACCTCCCCGCGTCGGCTCGCCTCGTCGAAGTCCTTCCGACATGGGCTCCATCCCACCCTCGCTTCCTCCCCAGCCAGCCGCAAGAGCCCGGTCCCAAGCTCTTAGCGCTCTTCAAGATTCTCCAACGAGCTCATTTGACCGTCTGGACGGCATGGCGCAACCTCAAGCCCGACCAACCGCTGCCGACTTTCTTGGCCATCGAGGAGCGGTTCAGTCGAGTCCTCTTTGGCAAGCCGAGGGAGCGGAAAGCTAAGCCGACGATTGCGGCGCCCGTCGTCGCTCTACCACCACCTCCTCCAGCACCGGCTCCTCGCGCGGCTCCCGGGCGCTCCTCCTCCGTCACCATCCTCCAGCGCGAGCCCCAAACCAAGCCATCGCCGAACCCGCCACCTCAAGCCCTTCAACCGCCGCCCGAGGCAATCGCTCGCGTGCCAGTCGCAGCGCCGGTCGTCGCTCCACCACCAGTACCTCCTGCTACTTCGGCACCAGCACCAGCACCTCCCCCCTACCGTTCCGTCTTCGTCCTCCCACGTCCCGCGCCCAAGCCCTCCCCTCGAGCGACTCTCATTCCCATGCCCACCGCTCCTCCAGTCCCTAGAGCCCGCGCCGCTCCATCAACGACGACGACGACGGAGCAGCCTTCTCGCTCGGCCGCTCTCCCCGTTGTGGCCGAGCAGCCGAGGAGGAAGTCATTGGCGGATCTGAAGAAGGTGAGGCCGGTTAGGGAGGGGATGGGTGGGGTTGGGATGGTGGTAGAGGAGAGAGAGGTGGAGATGGAGGAGGATGAGAAGGCGGAGAGCGAGGAGGAGAAGGAGGAGGGGCCGAAGGAAGTCGAATTGAGCGAGATCGAGATCAAGTCGTCGGAGGACGAGGAGCAGCAGCCGCAGCAGGCGTCGACTTCCCTCCCGGAACCCGAGCCCATCTCGAAACCCCCTCGCCCCCTCAACGACCGACCACAGCACCTCCCCTCGCCCGAAGAAAGCCCCTTCACCGCCCACCGACTCGCGCCTGCCGTCCCTACGCCTCGACCTCGCCCTCGCCCTCCTCCTCCCGCACCCATCCTTCCCGCCGTCGCTCCACCTGCGCCTCCTCCACCCACCGCCGACACTTCAGCAGAAGCGCAAGGGCCTTCGCAATCGCAGCCTCAGCCCGAATCGCACGAGACCGGCTCGGGCAAATCGACCGACATCATCGAGGAGACAGAGGATGAGAGGGAGGAGAGCGTGGAGGTCGACGGGGAGGGAGAGGGAGAGGTGGAGAGAGAGGGTGCGCCCACGAGGATGGACGTCGAGCTACCGGCGGTGGTGCAGCAGGAGACCCACGAGGACCCGAGCAGCAGGAAACGGCCTCGCTCCCCTTCCCCTTCCCCTTCCCCTTGCCCCGTCCTCGTCGTCGCGGGTCCTTCCTCCCCTCCTCCTTCGCCAGCTCGTTCTCTCCCCCCGACCGAGGCCGTCGCCTCACCTCCACCGCCATCCCAGCAGCAGAGCAGCGAGCGGAGGAAGAGGAGGAAGTTGCCCGAGGGGATGGTGGTCGTTGAGTTTGCCGAGTGGTTGGAGGGGAGGAGGAGGGACGTTAGGGAGAGGAAGGGGGAAGAGGAAGAGGGGGGAGTGAGCAGGGCGATAAGGGAGGGAAAGATGTAGAGGGGCAGCTTTGCGTGGTGAGGTTGATATCATTACTTTCTTGAAGCAGTGAGTAGGTGGATGGACGAGTCGAGCGAGAGAGTGAGAGGGGTGAGAGAGAGCAAGCGAGCGAGCGTGTCGATTTCGAGGCTTTCGGCGATGGCTCTCGGCGGGCGGGCGAAGATACTTGGTCGCTGTCGCTGGCTCTCGCTCTCGTGGTCCTCTCCCACCTCCCGTACGCTCCGTCAAAAAAGGTCATGTACACCACTGCCTCCACTCCACTCCACTCTCGCCTCCACTCCCTCCTTCTCTGTCTCCCTTCCCTTCCTCTCCCTCTCCCTCTCTCCCCCCCGCTCTCTCCCTGCCCCTCTAAACCCAAATCAACACGCCCATACTCCCTCCCTGAGCCAACGCAATAACAAACAAGAACTGAATTCTCCTTGCTCGCTGTCCCTGGCCGTGCGCGCCGGTCGAGGTGGAGGAGGTGGAAGGCGTGGCGTGGTCCAGCGGGGTGAGGGCCGGGTCGGGGAGGATGATGTGGCGGAGGGAACGGAGCTGTTTGTTGGTTGGTACGAGGGGTTGAGCGAGCGAGGGGAGAGGTGGAGGGGGGAGGGCGTAGGAGGGGAGGAGAGCGAGGAGGGGAGGAGAGGAGCAGCGGGTCAGCGACGAGGACAGCGAAAAGGAGTGCCGAAAGGAGAACAACCCCCACCTGGAAGAAAAAGTTGGCAAAGACGGTGTAGAGGAAGATGGACCAGAAGACCCAGCCGCGAGCGCCGAGCAGGCCGGCGAGGAGGGTGACGATGACGCTGTTTTCGATTCGGCGAGAAGGAGAGAGGGGGATGGCGCGATGAGAGGGTAAAGAGTAGGAGCGAGGTCAGAGAGGGTCCTCGGTCAGAGAACAGTGTGAAAGACGACCCACCCGACAAACTTGTACCCCTCGTAGGCGATCAAATCGACCACGGCGCCCTCCTCGCCAATGCCCAACAAGTAGCATCCCAGCTTGATGCACAAGAACTCGAGAAAGAGGAGTCCGAATGCCTTGGAAGCGGTTTGACCGAGGATTTGGGGGTCGAAAGTGCCGGCTCGGCCGGCGTGGAGGGCCGAGAGGAGGATGTAGGTCGTTAGAGCCATGACTGTGGAATTGACGGGGTCAGTTCGGTGTAGTAGAGAAGAGAAGGAGGGAGGTAGAACGCACCAGGGATGTACAAATCAGGACAATTGATATCCTCTCTCGGCGGTTTCCACCCCTCGACCACGCCGCTCTGTTCACTCCTCCTAACTCCCCTAGCCCAAGGCCTATGTCTCCAAGGCCACAGGACCAACCTCAACTTGTTCAACACATAGCCATTGCTGACATTGAAGCTGAACTTCAAGTGCGCGAGAGGCAGTAGGCGAGTGAGGTTCTTGTCGATGTAGGCCGACCCGGCGTGCAGGGCTTGTGAGCCGAATTGCATTCCCATGGCTGTGGTCGCGTCGTTCATCCCTGGCCACGCTCCTTCGCCGCCGCCGCCGTTGTTGCCTCCCATCCAGGGCATGTTGAACCCTCCCCCTCCCCCTCCCCCTCCCTGCTGCTGACCCCCTCCCCCTTGCTGCTGCATGGGAGCAGCGTACCCTCCCATCCCCCCCTGATGAGCAGCAGGGATATAACTCTCTGGCATCTGACCATAACTGGTGGAATGAGGTAGACCGCTCGAAGAGGAAGAGGGTGGTTGAGCTCCATAAGGCTGTTGGTACTGGTTGTGCTGTGGTTGCTGTTGCTGTTGTTGTTGGTAGTGTACAGGAGGGGAAGAGAAGCGTTGGTATTGTTGTTCTTGTGTAGGAGGGTAATCGGGAGGAGGAGGTGACGCGGAAGGGACGGCTGAAGGGGGGTGTTGAGGTCGGGGGTGTTGGAGGGGAGGAGGCGAACGGGCGGCGTGGCCGTACACTGTCAGAGTAGAAGGGTCAGCTGATGAGCTACAGAAGTTAGCTGGGAGACCTTACTGGTTGAAGAGGTGCAGAAAGCGAGAAAAGCGAGAGGGGAAAGAGAGGGAGAGAGAGAGACGCGACGTGTGAGCAAGTGGGAAAGAGGAGTTCTGTACCATTTCAGCTATTAGTCAACTAAATCGCACCTAATACACAATTAACCAGCTGCAATAGCTCCATTTCCCTGTCGCTGTAGCTGATCCTTCACCTGAGCTCTTACGTCGCCGTCTCGCTCGCGTCGCCTCTCTCTCTCTCTCTCCTCGTCTTGCTCGTCTCGCAGCTCTCGCAGCGGCGTCTGTAGCTCATCAAGACAGAGTTCACGATGCCACCAAAATCCATCAGCAAACAATCTACAGCACACCAAGCCGATTCGAGCCACCTCCTCCCCTTCCAACGCAACTTGCTCTCCCAACTCTTGCCCCCGCCAGACACGGCAATCACTACAGGAGATGCTTTGCTCATCTTGGCCAGGGGGTTAGGTCTCAGGAGCATCGTAGCTACTCTGGTCAGTTTGGGGCTGCTCAGAGGGAGCGGAGCGACAACTGACTTGTTCGGATCGTCGAATCGACTACAGTTGAGGATCTACGATACCTCGGACCATCTTGTACTGCTTGTCAACGCTACAGCGGAGGAGGAGAAAGGCTTTGCAGAGGAGTTGGGCATGAGGATCAAGGTCGTAGGCTTTGAGCTGCCTGCTGCTACTCGGTATGTCTCATTCGTCTCAGGCTGAAGAGGTGGGAGAGCTGATCCCGCTCTTCTTTCTGCTACACAGCGAGTCAATGTACAAGCAAGGCGGCCTCTTCTCCGTCACCTCTCGGATCCTCGTCGTCGACATGCTCACCAAGAAGATCCCCGTCGAGCTCGTCACGGGGATCGTCGTACTACACGCCGAGACGTACGCTTCCTCTCCCTTCTCCCGTCCGCCCTATGAGCTAACTCTCTTCCCCCTCCCCCTCCCTCGGCGCGGCTCCGAGCAGCGTAACCCCCACCTCCCTTGAAGCCTTCATCGTCCGAATCTACCGCAAGGAGAACCGAGTGCGCTCAACACTCTTCCCAATCTTCTGCGCTCGCTCTCGACCCGCTCGCTGACCCCCCGAACCTCGAACTCGAGTAGACCGGCTTCCTCAAAGCCTTCTCGGACCAGCCCGAGCACTTCACCTTCGGCCTCTCCCCCCTACAGACGGTGTTGACTCAGCTCAAGTTGAGGGAAACGATCATCTGTCCTCGGTTCGTCCCTCCTCCCTCCTCCCTCCCTCCCGCCATCGCCGACCCTAACCCTTTCCCCCCCTCCCTCCCACCCGCTCGGTCGCAGCTTCCACACCACAGTCGACCACGACCTCCAAAAGCGCAAAGCCGACGTCGTAGAGATGTATCAGCCCCTCAGTCCTCATATGATGGAGATCCAGGGAGCCATCATCGATTGCATGGAGGCGACGTTGAGTGAGATTAAGAGGAGTAATACCTATGTGCGTTGCGTGTCCTTCTCCCTAGCTCGCCCTTCCCCTCCCTCCTTCCCACACCCTCTGCCTCTCTGCCTCTCCGCCTCGCCCATCGACCCAGATCGAGATCTAGTTCGAGCTCGCTAACCCCTCTTGCCCCCCCCCCCCCTCCGCCCCCCAACCCTCAACACACAGCTCGAAGTCGAAGACCTAACAGTCGAGAACGCCCTCTTCCGCTCCTTCGACGTCCTCGTCCGGACCCAACTCGATCCCGTCTGGCATAAAGTCGGGCCCAAGACGAGGGGCTTGGTGGCGGATTTGACGACGTTGAGGAAGCTGCAGGTGTAAGTTGGTGCTTTGTTTCCTTTTCATCTTTCCTGGGAAGAAGTGAGGCATGAGAGCTGACCCCGACCCCGACCGACGACCGACGACCGAGCAGCTACCTCCTCGCCTTCGACTGCGTCTCGTTCAACCGGTTCCTCGAGACGCTCCTCTCCAGTCAAGGCGACAAAAAAGATCAATCCCCCTGGCTCTTCACCCCCGCCGCCGAAACTCTCTTCACCGTCGCCAAAAGCCGAGTTTACATCAAAAAGGCCGTCCCCCCCTCCTCCTCTTCGGCGGGACGGGAGGGGACGGTTAGTCTCGAGGGAGAGGAGATCCCGGGGGATTTGGGAGAGGATGAGTGGGGCATGGGGGACGATGGAGGACCGAATGAGGAGGAGGAGGAGATGCTCAGGATGATGGAAGCGGAGGAGGAAAGTCGGCAGGCTGCGCTCGCTCAGTCGAGGGGAGCTATGCCCGTCGCTGGGCCTTCCACTTCCAACCCCAAGCCTGCTCCTCCACCAGCACCGGCGCCGAAGAAGAAGAAGCCCGAGCAGGAGAAGCCCAGTTGGAGGAACGGATGGACCCCGCCTGGTGTTGAGGCCGTGTTGGAGGAGCAGCCTAAGTGGTTGCTGTTGGCGGATGTGTTGGATGAGATTGAGAATGAGTTGCATTGGGGGGATGTGGATCCTTGTGCGTTTTCTCTCTCTCTCCCTCTCTCCCTCGACGCGACTCGACTCGACTTGACTTGGAGCTCGGCGCTGACCCTCCCTCTCCTCTCTCCCCCCC
>BCKL01000023.1:0-164363 GCA_001600635.1 Leucosporidium creatinivorum | reverse complement strand
CCCCCCCCCCTCTCGCCTCTCCTCCCCCCCCCCTCCGCTCGCTCACCCCCCCCCCCTTCTCCAACGACACCCCCCCCCCCATGTGCGATTCCTCCGACACCTGCGCCACCCTCGGCGAGTACCTCTCGTCCAAAACCGACGCCGAAGGCGGTCAAGCCATGATGCGGGAGAAGCTGCGCAGCTATTTCTATTGGAAGGCCGCGATGGGGAAGATGCAGAGGAGTTTGAAGAAGGGTGGGGGAGGAGGAGGAGGGGGAGGGAAGTCGGGCGGTGGAGGAGGAGGAGGAGGAGGCTCAGGAGGAGGGCAGGAGAGCGCGGCGTTGAAGAGGAAGGCCGAGTGGCAGAGGGGTCAGGCGCCGAGTGGGAAGAGGAGGAGGGTGAGGGGCGGGGGGAATCTAAATGTCTCGGCGCAGGCGACGCTCAAGGCGACGGGTGCTAGTGCCACGGCTTTGGAGGAAGAGAGTGGTCAGGTCGCGGATATGTACGTCTTTCTTCCGCCGTTCCTTCCCTCTCCCTGTCCCTCGCCGCTCGCAACGTTGACCTCGCCGAGCTGACCTCCCTCCTCTCGCTTACCTCCCTCCTCTCGCTTACCTCCCTCCAACAGCATGGACGCGACCACCTCTGACGCCTCCGCTCCCTCCTACATGGTCCCCGACGCCCCCCTCGCCAACGACATCTTCTCGGAACTCGACTTCAACAACTACTTCGGCATCGTCTCCAACGAGGACCTCGTCATCATCCGCCCTTACGCCGACGACGACGACGATCGTATCTTGGAGGAGATTCGGCCCAAGTTTGTCGTCATGTATGATCCGAATCCGGCGTTTGTGAGGAGGTTGGAGGTGAGTTGGCGCGAGGCGAGAGCGAGTCGAGCTCGGCGACGAGGCGGGCGCTGACCTACGAACCGACCGACGACGAACAGACCTACCGAGCCGCGCACGCCAATCTCGCTATCAGGGTCTACTTCCTCACCTATAAGGACTCGGTCGAGGAGCAGCGGTACCTCAGCAGCATTCGCAAGGAGAAGGATGCGTTCGAGAAGCTCATTCGCGAGAAGGGGGTGAGCTTTCTTCACTCTCTCGGCTCGCTGGCTTGCGAGGACCACTGCTGATCTCCTTCTTTGCCTGACACGCAGACCATGGCCATCCCTCATGAGGCTGAGTATCGACCGGGAGAGGAGGAGCCGGCAGCGCTTCGCGCTGTTAGCAGTCGCAAGGCCGGAGGACGAGTCGTCGAGACTGCTCCGCCCAAGGTGGGCCCTCACTCTCTTCCCTTCGTCCTCTAGCGCCTGCTCACCTCACTCGCTTGACTCCAGGTCATCGTCGACGTCCGCGAGTTCCGCTCCTCCCTCCCTTCCCTCCTTCACGGCGGCGGATTCGACGTCGTCCCTCTCACCATCAGCATCGGCGACTACATCATCACTCCCGAGATGTGCGTCGAGCGCAAGAGTATCAGCGATTTGATCTCGAGTTTCAACTCGGGTCGTCTGTAAGTTCGCGAGGTCGAGGTCGAGGTCGAGGTCGAGGGGATGAAGAGACAAGCTGACCGCCGACTACCCGATCACAGCTACCAGCAGTGCGAGATCATGACGGCTCACTACCAGCAGCCCATCCTCCTCATCGAGTTTGACGAGAAGAAGTCGTTCACGCTCGAGGTACGTCGTCGCTCTTCGTCTTCTTGCTCGCTTGACTCGCTGACACCACTTCCTCCGCCAACAGACCTACGCCGAAATCCGCACCAAAGGCGACAGCACCTCCGAGACCGACATCCGTTCCAAACTCGTCCTCCTCACCATCTCCTTCCCTCGCCTTCGCATCATCTGGTCCTCCTCCCCCTACCAAACCGTCGACATCATCCGCGAGCTCAAAGAGAACCGCTCGGAGCCCGATGCCGACAAGGCCTTGCTCGTAGGAGCGGACGAGGAGAGCGGAGGAGTCGCCGCCGAGGGGACGGGGGAGGCGGGCTTCAGTGCTGCGAGTCAGGAGATCCTGAGGAGTCTGCCGGGAATTTCGACCAAGAATTATCGCTATGTGATGGGCAAGGTGGAGAATGTGGAAGGGTTGTGCTCGTTGGAGTTGGGCGAGGTGCAGGAGTTGATTGGAGTCGAGCCGGGGAGGAAGCTGCACGAGTTTATCCATCAGGATATTCGTGTCGAGCAGGGCAAGGAGTGATGAGGCGGTGATTGATCGTTCGCTTTTCGTTTGGTAGTGACTTGTTGTACATCGATTCGCAGCTTTGCTCGCTTTTACTTCGCCGCCGAGGGTGCTATCGCCGAAACCTCGAGCGAGCTGTACCAGGTCGTCGGCTCCTCAGTGCATCAGACAATACGACAAAATGGTGCTGTCCTACTTCCGCTCTTGGCCTTGTCACTACGCATAGCGACGGCTTCCTCCCTCAGCCCCGAGCGCCGAACCCCTTCTCCATCGCCCGCCTTCCAACTTTTGGCGGCCGGTAGCGAGCATATGGAGCTGCCAGTGGTTTCTGAGGGTCTTCCGGCCGCCAGTGAACCTCTCTGCACGATCCTAGGGCTCGCGCAGCTCAACAGACTGAGCTCGAGGTTCGGCCTGGGCACCTCTCAAGATCTCTCTTCTGCTCTCACTTTCTGCGAAAGATCTCAGCATTTACATATCCGCCAAAGCACTGCACATGGTCGACGAGCATCTCGTCGCCGCTATCGAGACGCTACAATACGATTGTGCCTCTACACTACCGTCCTCAAGCTCCGCGTCCTGCTCGGCTCGAGATGAAGGCTCCTCGACTTCAGAGAGCTCGGGAAGTGGCGTCGAGCAAGGAGGAAGAGTAAGTCGCTACATCTCTCTCTCCTTACCGTCAGGAACAGCCCCGAAGACGAGAAGCCAAGGACTCACGGCGCTGACCCTCGCCGACTCCCCGTTCCCCAGAGTCGCCCTTCACTCACTCAAGGGCAAGTTAGACAGCTGCTCCATGAGCTCAACGATTCCAGAATCCAGATTTCCCGACTTGAGGTACCGCTCACCTCGACTAGACTGCTTGCCAACGATTCGCTAACCAATCTCACTCATCGCAGGCTCAAAACGCCGCCCTTCTCGCCGGCACTGGAGTCGAGTGGATGCATGATCAAGTGAAGGTCGAACAGGAGAGGGCGCTTGACATGGCCCGACATGTAGTCAGATACAAGAGCAAAGCCAGGAGGGCGGCGGTGAGTCTTCGCCGAGCAGCCCTTCGCCGAGTATGTGCTGAATGATGTTCCGACATAGCTCGACCTTTTCCGACTCCGCGAAGATCTGAATGCGGAGCGGGAAGAGCGCCAGAAGGCTAATGACGATCGCGAGTGGGCCGAAGCAGCACTCAGCCTCGAGCAAGACCGAACGGAATCCCTCGAGCAGAAGTTGAGGGAGTCAAGAGACCGGCTTGTGGACACAAGGGAGGAGTTCCATCTTCAGTATGATAGGCGTCTGCAAGAGCAGGAGAGCCTGGTGGAGGAGCTCGGGAGCATGGCTGTACGCTCGGCGCGCTGGCTTTCGCCGTCCCCATCTTTACTGACCCTTCCTGCCTACACAGGATCACATCAACCATCTCGAACAGGAGCTAGAGCCATATCGTGGAGCTCCCCCTTTCCTCTCGGTCAGTCCATCTCTGCTTGAACCAGCGCTCGGAGCTCTTGCTAATTCGACTGGCTCTTCTTGCAGGCTGAGGAAGTCCACGAGCTACACTCTCAGCTCTACAGAGCAAGAAGAGAGCTCAACTCCACCAACAGACAGTTCATGATGCTTGAGGCTCGACACTCAGAACTCGAGGTCGAGAAGGCGGCCCTCGCCGAGCAGATCAAGTCGTTCGAGGTCGAGCTTCGTGCGCAGGAAGCTGAAGGCAAGAGCTCAGCAGCGAACAAGCATGATCTTGCACTCGTCAAGGCCGAGACCTCCATGGCGCTGCACAAGCTGTCTGCCACTGAGGCTCGGCTGAGTCTCAGGGGCAAGCACACGAGCAGCTCAAGGCAAGCCCTCCCTTCTACCGGTCTTCTCCAGCTACTCTGACAGCCAGCTGTACCGCGCTGACCTTCCTCATCCACATTCAGCTGTCTTGTCTCGCCATCCTCGGCCCACTCATCGCATTCGACCTCGCTCGCTACTACTTTGTCGCCTGCAGCCTCAAGCACCATGGCACGCGGCTCCTTGAGCTCGACAAAGGCAACATCAAGCTATCGGGTCACAATTGGCACTGGTACAAGCAATACGACCTGTGGCGCTTATTAGCAAGAAACCTCGCCATCCCCGAGAGTGAGTCGACTCTCCGCTCCCCGATCCTTGCCGCGCTGACTCGATCTCGCACACAAAGCTGATGCTGCTGTCATCAACTCCATCAATCTACACCACTCGCGCACCCCGCTGCCCATGTCTCTCTCGAGAATCTCGTCGACCGCATCAAGCTGCTTGACGATCGTCTTCGGTGGAGTAGGAGGAACGAGGGAGCAAGCCGCTGGAGTTTTGCCGGTCTTCTAAAGTGAGCCAGTCTCATTCGCTCTCGAGACCCGTCTCGAGCAGCTCGTCTCCGCGACGAGGTCTCGTCGTCGAGACACCTTCCCTTTCCGCCGAGGGCTAACCTCCCTTTGTCGCTCTAATAGCCCAGGCTCTGGCGCCGACATCGCTGTACCCTCTTGCCCTGACGGGAGCTGCTTGCTCTGTGAGTCTCGTGCATGAGTCTGGTTCAGTGGATGTTCGAGGAGCTGATGATCGGTCTCGTCCCCGGTTCGCCTTTTCAGCTCCGCCGACTCTTTGTCTCCTCGCACAACTTGCTCGGTTCTCTGCAGCACGCCCTTCGCCTACAGGACTAGGTGAGTCGCCGTGTAGCTCTCGTTCCGTACGAGCTCGCGCTGATAGAGGTGCCCTTTCTCTCCCGCTCGCAGGATTCGAGATCTCGGCTGCTGCTCGCTACGAAGTGCGCTCGTCCCTCACCGCGCAAATACTTCGTACGCTCTTTCTCGATCCGCTCGAGTAGATTACATCCTAACTCAGACGTTTCCCTTCGACTGCAGACGCTCGCCCACCGCGCTCTCGCTCTTAGCAGATCAACGTCTCAGTCTAGCGCTCTGCTCTCTCAGGTCAGCCGAGCGCCCTCATCGTCGCTGGGGATCGGGGACGATAGCTAACAGCGCTCTGCTCTCTCAGACGCTGCGTTTTGACATCCCACCCACCTTCCCTGTCGTTTCTATTCGCACCTTCCCCTTTCCATCTCGGCTATCCTCGTTGACCACGGAGCGGACAGTTTCCCTGCAGGGGCAGGTTTCACTGGCCATCCGTGTAATTTTTTATCGTAGCTCTCTAGTTAGGCATCATCGAAATGGAACGGCCCCGGCCGACGGTTCTGGCTACATCTCGCAACTTTCGCCGAGAAGGAGGCAGAACTCGGCGGGACGACCCTCTCGGCAACGTTCTTACCTCTACTGGAGCTCGACAAGCTCAAGAGAGCGCTGGCTGAGCGGATAGAAGAGCTGGATGATGTGCAGGAGGATGAATCGGATGCCCTTGTGCTGCCTGATGAGGAGGGGCGGGCAGGAGGGACGGCGCTGGGATTGGGAGGGAGAAGAGGCGGTGTGCCCTCGCCTGTAGCTGTGGTGGAGGAACAGGAGGGCTCGGCTACTCCAAGAGCGCGTACAGTGGCTCTCCCAGAGCTCCAGGGCAGTCCAACTCCTTCCTCGCCTCTGCTGAGGGAGACGAGCTGGCCGAGACTTGCTCCGAGCTCGCCCTCTCGAGCTGCGAGACCTTTTCCGAGTGAGGCGCACCGAGTGAGTTCCTCTATCACGCTTGCCACTTCCATGAAGCTATCATTGACCCTCATCTTCGCCGTCAGCCCGCTCGACCGAGCAACGGCACTGGCTTGGGCAACCCTTTTGCCGTCCTTGTACGTTCCTCGTGATGCGCGTTGATCCTTGGAGCGTTCACTGAACTGTTGTCGACCTTCTAGGCTGTCTCGGATGACGAGACTGACGAGAGTGAGTGGGGGGGTGAGTGAGAGCGAGTGAGGCTCGGCGAAGGAGCGGCGGAAGAAAGAGGGCGAGGGCCGTTTGTTGCTACTTCTTATGGGGGGTAGAGGGTCGGATGTAGACGAGTGAAAAATCACTGTTTAGCTGGGAGACTCTCGAGTCGGAGGAAAGAGTGTTGCAGAGCGCAAGAGAGCTGGAGAATGCGAACCGCTCGGCGCTCGAAAGTCCACACTCGTCAAGAACAGCACGAATTGCAAAGTGATAGGCGGAAGGCTCAGACGAAACATCTACTCCTTCATCCCCATCCTACCCCTGCTGGTGCCGTTCCTTCCCCTCGCAACCCTAAGCACCGACTGCCACATTATCGCTCTCTCCTCGGCGCTCGTCTTTCCATCGTCCGAGCTCGCCGACTCTTCCTCTCCCGGCTCGGTGGACTCTCCTCCATCGGGCGTAAAGATCCCGCCGAGACCGTGCGGAGCTGAGTTGAGGTAGACGCCTTCGGATCCGCCCGCTTTGATCTGCGCCGAAAGGAAGATAGGCAGACGAAGGTCAGAAGGCGGAGAAAGAGGGAGTGGGAAGAGCAAAAGACGCGCACCGTGTAGAGTTCATGCCAAACCTCGTAAGTCCTGGCCTCCTCCTCGCTCATATCCCTGTACAGCTTCATCATCTGGCGATGAAGCGGTCCTCGAGCGGCGGCATGGACGTCGGCGGTGGAGCGGAAGATTCCCATGGTCATGAGGTTGTTGTTGCGAGGGCGAGAGGTGGAGATGAAGGCTTCGGCGCTGTTGGGCGAGAGTGGAAGAAAGGAGAACGGAGAGGCGAGCGCCGAAGTTTGGAGGAGGGAAGAGGGAAGGGGTCAGTGATGGCTGCTTCGTGGGAGGGCCCCATAGCGCAAGAAGCTGGGGAGCGCTACTGACTTGAGCAGTCCCGAGTTTGGATCAGCCTCGAAATCTCTCCAAAGCTGCAGGGCGAAAGCCGAAGCTCGTCAGCTTATCGCCGAGTCTCTTGGAACGTCGTTAAACTCACTTGAGAGAACCCCTTGCCGATCTCAGCAAACTTCTTGCCACTAAAAGCCCCGAAAGGAGCATTGCAGCGAGCACCGATAAGCAGCACAGCAAACTCCGGGCTCTGCCTCACTCCTTGCTCGTCGACGGTCCCTCCAGGCAGATGGGGGTAAGTCTTGCCGGGGATGACGTCGTCCATCCAGGGGTTTCTAAGGAGTCCAAACGACTGAAGAGTGGGCTTGACGAAAGGTCCGAAGATCATGGCGAGGGGGAGAGCGCACCAAACGCCGAGTTTAGCGCTAATGGGGAGGTTAGGGATGTAGGCGAGTGCGAGGGTGTAGCCGTACTGGAGGAGAGCGCCCGTGCCGATGATGGAAGTGAGAGGGATGCTATTGAGGAGGAACCAGCGCGCGGAGGAAGCTCGGCCTGCGGGAGAGTTGTAGTGAAGCGCGGGCTTGGTGGCGCGGGGGAGGCAGTGGGGGTGCGAAGGGGTGGTTGACATGTTGTCTCGAGCTGAGGCGATTGAAAGAAGGAAAGAGCAAGCAGCAGAAGTGACAGCGAGCAAAAGTGCTCGCGCTTCGGCCTTCGGCGCCGCGCCTGCTCGACGGGTTTTCTGAGAATGCTGGAGCTTCCAAGCACTGCACAGATGACTCTCAGCTTTATCCGTCTTGTTGTCGTCGGAGGACCCGCTCCCCTAGAGCTCGAGCCTTCGGCGTTGGGGCTGCCCTCCTTCCGTTCGCCGAGCTTGTCCTATCTTGCTCTCATACTCTCGCCCGCTTGTACCGTTCGCGGAGCTCTACACTACGTTATTTGAACGCAAAATCGAATTGGGAAGCCAACGTAACGACATGAAGGTGAGGAGGGAGCGAAGAGGGGAGGGGCGAGGGCTAGCAAGCTCGGCGGAACCAGTCCACCGAGCTGCTCATAGTGTGGTATCAAAGGGGAAGGGAATGAACATGCGAGTGCGAAAGACGAAGACTAGTGGATGATGCGAGCTTAGACGGAGGAGATGTCCCACTGCTGGCCCTCGTCCTCGGGGTCGTAGTCGACGAGACCTTGCGAAGTGTAGCCTCCGAAGCTCTGTACAACTTCACTACCGAGGGCCCTTGAAGACATGTCACTCAAATGATCTTCGGCAACGCTGTAGATGTATCAAGTCAGCAATCAGCTCCGAAAGAGGGGAGAAGGGCGGCGACGGCGACGGCGACGGACATGCAGTAGCGACCTGACGATCCGGCGCGCTTGTTGCGAACGCGCTTGGCCATCTGAGCGTGAGTAGAACGCTTCTTGAGCGACGCCTTGTAGGCCTCGAGGTCGTCCTTGCACTCGACATGGCCAGCGTCGGTGATGTAGTCGGGGTGACGAGCGAGCCACCATCTGTTTCGGCGAGGGGAGGTCAGCGAGGCGCTTCAGTGAAGTGTGTAGAGACGCACCCAGGGTGACGGCAGACCCAAGTGGTCTGGTCGTAGCCGTTGACGCTCTGAGTGGTCTGAGGAGACCACGAATCGTCGTTCGAAGCGGCGGTGGCGACGGGAGCGGCCGTGGGGCTGGCGTTCGACGACCAATCGGCCTTGTCGGCAGAGTCACCCTTGGCAGCGGCCTTGGCGTTGAACTTGACGTTCGAGCCGTCGTCTCCTCCACCGCCCGAGCCGCAGGGGACGACTGTGAGCGGAGACGGTCAGCTCCGTTCTTCGGCGATACCAAGACTGTACAAGACTCACTCCTCCAGAATTGCTTGGCGACTTCGAGAGTGTCGGTTCCCGTGGGATCATCTCCGACTGTGGGAGAGGCGCGATGTCAGCCGGCGTTCAAAGGGGCGCCGAGATTTGCTCGGCGACTCCGAACGTGAGGGCAGAGGCTGTAACTCACCCTTGCAGGCGTACGAGACGAAGGCGACATCTACGCCGAGTCCTCCCTCTTCTCCCCATCTGCACAAAAGGTAGGTAAGCTGCTGTCTCTGCGCCGACCGAGCCTGAGACAGGATCGCCGAGATGTCGTTCCCGCCGTCTCGTTGCTCCCGCCGGCTCAACCCCGTGGAGGAAGATGTAGGCGAGTCGAGGAAGATATAGGCGAGCGGAGAGGAAGCAGCCACTCACTGAGCAGATCCACACTTGCCCATCCCAGTGATAATGGTGCCCGAGTACTGGCCAAAGTTGACGCCCGACTGGCCCTTTGCGCTGCCGTGCGCGAGCTCGATTGTGGCATAGTCATCGGTTGTGTGGACGTTAGTGGTGTCTCCAGGGCGATTGAAGTTGAGGTATCCGCCCGTTTTGACGTTCTTGACCGTGTAATTGCCGTCGAAGGTCACTGCGGCGTCCTGTGAGAAGCGGGGGTCAGCGAATGCTCCGAGTCTGTTCTGTACATCTGTAGGTATCCCTCCCTGCTCGCCGAGCTACATCCAAGGAATCTCCATCCCTGTCGCGCACCGCTCGCTCGGGTCGCGTCTCTTGGCTAGCGTCTTTCAGCCGTCCGTTGTGTCGTCCAACAAAGCTGTAGGCAGTTTCCACCAGGAAGAAGCTGCTCGGCACTCACAATGACCTTCCCGCGCATCGAGTGATTGTCGAAGATACCTCCGGCGTTGGCGCCGGCGACGAGGGCGAGGAGAGAGAAGGGGGCGATCATTTCGAGATTTGTAGGTTGTGTGTGTCGTGTGGACGATGGAAGGAGTGCGAGGAAGTGTGCTGCTGCTGTAGGTCAACGACGAGGACGACTGCGCTCAGTACCTGCTGAGGGGGAGAGTCGTAAGTAGTGTGTGGGAGGAGGACAAGGGTCGTCTTCGACTTCGCGATTTGAGAGCAGGAAGCACGGACCTCTCGCCTAGTCTTTATTTTCTCTTCAATCCTTGCGATCGACCTTTCTACACGTTGTGCAGCTTTCCTCCTCTTGCCCGCTGAGCCCATCGCCGAGCCTCCCTTGCTGCCTGCTTCGGTGCAGCCGTTGCTCCGCTCTACATGCGAGCAGCTCCTCTGTCGTGGCCGAATATACCTCAAACCGAACAAAAGCGAAACTGAGCTCCCTGTTTCGAGATACACCGTTTTCGGCGCGTCCGAAACGAGCGCCGAGCTCGTCGCTTTCGTACGCTCAGATGACCTGCAGCATCATAGAGCTACAGACGGAGAGGTCTACGCTGCATTAAGCCTGTCTGGTCAACAAAGCTCGGCAATGGAAGAGGAGGCTCAAGCGCACCTCGTGCCGAGTCGCGAGGGAGTCCCTTCTTCTCGGTCTTCTCGATGGGAGGGCACTGCCTCTCCGCTTGCTCGGTCTGCACCAACTTGATGATCCCCTCCACCCTCGCGGCTCTCACCTCTTGCTTCTCATCTCTCACTCACTCTTTTGCCAGTGGCCCAGCTCTCGCTCTCCTCAGTTCGGCGTCGGGTGAAGGGGAATCGATAAGTTAAACTCTACTCTAAGCAAGACTACAGCGACCTCTGCCCCTGGGGCAAGAGAATCCTACTACAGCTTGACCATCAAGCAAGCGTCTGAAAAGTGTGGGAGGGAATGAACAAGGCGGCAGGGGGAGGGGGCGAAAGTAAAGGGGGGTATTCGAGTCGAGGCGAAGGAGAGCTGGGAGGGGAGGGGGTGGCGCAGCGTGTCAAACGCGCGCTGGCGACTTTGGCGGAGGGGAGGGAGGGAAGAGGCGGGATGGTTAGCCGAACGAGGGGGGAGTCGAAAGGCGAAAGCTTGAGGTGAAGGTCGTGGGCGAGTCGTGGGAGGGATCGTGAAGAGAGGAACAGAGGGAGAGGCGATTAGGCCGAGTTGACGGTCCAGATCTGGGAGTTGTCGGACTTTGGGAGGAGGAGGGTCAGCGCCGGACCAAGAACGAGGTCAAGAAGCGAAGCTCACCTTGTCCCAGAGGCTGAGAGTAGTCGAGGTGTATCCTCCGTAGGTCGAGAGAGCCGATCCAGCCATAGCGCGGGTGGCCATGTCCTGTTCAACCAACACTCGGGTCAGTTTCGCTTCTCGCCAACTTCTCATCGCCCGCGCCAGCAACTCACGTAGATGTGGTCCTGGGTAAGGATGTAGAACTGCTGTCCACCACGCTTGCTGAGGGTCTTGGCGAGGTCGTGGTGCGAGCGCTTGGTGCGCTTGTTGGCGGCGCGGTAGGCCTTGAGGTCGGAGGCGCACTCGACGTGTCCAGCGGCGGTCACGTAGGCGGGGTGGCTGTTCATCATCAAGCGGTCGAGTCAGCATAGCGAAGCGGAGAGCGCAGAGGGCAGCTAGCTCACTTGTTGAGCCACCATCCGGGGTGGCGGCAGATCCAGGTCTTGCGGTCACCCTTGACGACCGAGGACTTGTCGACCTGGTCGAGAGAGATGGTCGAGGACTCGGTCTCGTAGTATCCCTTGGGCTTGGTGAGGAGGCCCGAGTTGGAGCTCGAGTCGGAGGAGGAGGAGGTCGACTCGGAGGAGAGGAGGACACGAGCAGCACGGCCCGAGGCGGGGCTGGGAGCGGCCTCGTCCGAGGAAGAGGGAGCAGCGTCGGTAGGGGAAGGGGCGGGAGCCTCGGTGGTCGAGGGAGCGGGAGCCTCGGTGGTGGAAGCGGAGGAGTTGTCGTCACCCTGGTTGTCGTCGTTGCGCGAGTTGTCGTCCGACGAGGATCCATCGGCGGGGATGAAGTACCACCTTTATTGAGTATCGAAAGGTCAGCTCCGACTCTTCTTAGGCTCCCAACACCTCTACAGCTCTCCATCACGTCGCGTCAACCATCTCGGCGATCCGGCCTTCCTCCCCTTGCCACGCCCGTTTGACGCGTTTCCTCGGTACAGCAACGCAAGACTCACCACTGCTTGGTCTTCTCAAGCGAAGCGGTTCCCGACTGTCCACTTCCAACAGCGCAAGCGTACGAAACGGCAGCATGGTCGACACCACCCTCGACGTCGTAGCTCCATTGGGCCGAAGCGCATTTGTTGTTGCCTCCAGAGAGACGAGCAGCGTTGCCCTCGAACTGTTGTGTATTGTTACAGGTCAGCCTCTGCAAGCGAGAGAGAAAACACGATCTCAAAGTCGCGCCTGGCGCCTCGACGAGAAGGCCGAGAAGGGCGCCGCCCAAACACCGTCGCGTCGAGTTTGTGTCGCTCGAAAGGCGCCAGCAGCTGCTGTAGGACATCAAGACTCACCTGAATCTCGATGGGTTCACTGGATCCACCGGGGTAGAAGTTGGTCGTTCCGCCCTCGCGCGAGAAGGAGAGGACTTGTCCAGTCGCCTGGTTCTCGAGGATGTAGTTGCCCGAGCCCTCGAGGGTGGAAGCAGAGTCCTACAGAAGCGCGTTGAATGGTCAGCTCTACCCCTCTGCGACCTCGGCGAGCGGTCTCGCTGCAGTGCTGCAAAAGCTCTCTTCCCGCTCCAACGGCTCGGCTCAGCTCGTCTGCAAACTCACAATGACAGGCTGGATGGCCGAAGCCATGTGAACGATGCCACCAGCCGAAGCGAGACCAGCAAAGGCTCCAAGGGAGAGAGCTGCTTGGATGAAGACCATCGTGTAGCTTGAAGGGAGAGAGAAGTTGAGTGAGGAGGAGGGGAGGGTGACCGCTGTGTTGGTCGCGTGTGGGTGTTGAGCTGTAGGAGACTCGAGGTTGTCGGGAGAGGGTTACAAGACCAGCGCGCCGGGCGTAAAAAGCAAGATGTAGTCGAGTAGAGTTAGTAGCGAGAGGAAGAGAACGAGGCGGCCAAGTCTCCAACGACCCTCGCGACTTGGGCGCCGAATCGGTGATCGCGCTGGAATGCTCGCTTCAACTTCCCCTCTGGGCCGGTTTCGACCACCTGGCATCAACCAACAAATCCGGGGTTGTAAGCCTTTCATTATTCGGTTTGAAGCCTTCTTCTGCAGAACAAAAGCATGGCGGCGAGGCTCATCGCCGAAGCTCGCTGTACCGTGGTGAGCCCCCTCCAGTGACTCTCAAACTTGATAGGCTATGAAGCTATATGTCGGCTGCACTCGACTCGCGGTCAGCCCAACACGAGAGTTCTGTAGGGAATTCTTGGCGAGCGAGCGAGAAGCAGCCTTCGGCGCGGGGCAAGGAAGAGGGGAAGCAAAGGTTGCGCCTCGAGAGCTCGGCGAATAATAGGATACTGTCGTGACAAGTCATCTACACAGCTACACTCGGTCTATCCATCTCCTGTCCCCAACTTTCTACGCGCCATGCTCGAGCCTCCCCTCCCCTTCCCTCTCCACCCGAGCGCCGAGCTTCACGAGCTCTCCTCCTCCTCACCACTCTGATTCGTGTCGGCCTGTGAAGTGAGATAGGATCAGCTGTATACCTCTCGGCCGAGCTCGGAGTAAGAAGCCCGTACCAGAGCAGCGAAAGCTCCACCGCTCGAGAGCCGAGGTCGAGGGGTTTGGCGAGCCGGCTATTGGAGAAGAGGAGGGTAAGTAAAGAGGGCTTGGGGGGCACAGAGGAGCTGAAAGTGACGTACAGTAATCTTCGGGCGCCGTAACTTGCCATCCTCCCTAGCAAAAGGGCGGTTCGGCGCTCGGGCAAGCTCAGGCCAACTCGAGCCGTTCGACAGAGCGGGAAACGCCTCGCCTTGTCGTTGTTGCGGAGGTAAGGGTCGCGTACAAGCTCGAGGTGTAGTCGATCCATCTTCCCCCTCCGCCGCCAAACTTCCATCTTGGGCACCCGCCTCGTTGCCGACGCTGGGCAGGACGAGCGGTCGCGTCGCGCTGTTCTGCGCTTCAATCTCCTCGGCTAACGCTTGCCTTAGCTTGTCGAGCTTCAAGAGAGGTATGAGCGTCTTGGCGAGTGTTGTTCCTCCCAGCTCGTCGAGCAGCTTGGCGCGAGAGACGACGTCGTCGAGGGTAGTATGGGCAGCGAGATTGCGGTTGTAGTGTAAATTGGGGGAGTTAAGAGCTGCAGCGTCGGCTATTGGAGAGACAGAAAGTCAGTCTGAAAGCTCGAACGCTTACGAGAGGGAAGGCGCGACTCGCCTGGCGGGATCCCCAATTCCTTCGCCGAGAGCCACTCCAATTCATGCTCCACTCGCCAGCACCAGTTGTACCTCCCCGAGTTGATCCCTCCTTGCTGTATCTGCGGCGCTTCGTCCGTGCGCTCAAGGTCCCATGTGGTAAAGTAGTAGCGAGCGAGGTCGAAGCTGATGATGGGGCCCAGCAGCTGGAGCGAAGAGGCCTGCCGAGAAAGGAAGAGATCAGCAAGCGCGCTTGAGACTTTGAGTCTCGTTGCTGGAGCTCAAGAGCTGAAGACAACATACCCTGAGCTTCTCATATGCCTCCTCCTTCTCGCGCAAACAAGTCTCGCTCGTCCCCAATTTGTGCGAAATCATCGACATCTTGCCCGTGGCCAGAGCGAGATCATTCCTGAGCGCCACCAACGTCTTGCCCTGAATCTTCTGCGCAGCGAGCTCTGTCTCGGCGGACTTGATCTGCTCGGCCAGAGCGGCCTTCTCGTCCTCGAGAGCAGCGTGCTGATCCTCGAGCTTGAGGTAGTCCGACTTGGTTGCGGCGAGCTCTGTCCTCGTATCCGAGAGCTGGGAGCGAAGACCAGATGCCTCGTCCGCCTGCAGTGAGAGCGAAGTCGATTAGCGAGCGGTCGCCGAGCAGACGGCAAAGCGGGGGGAGGAACGCACCGTGAGAGAAGGAGGAGCTGCTCGGTAGCGCGCGAGCTCTTGCTCTTGGTGGTCGAGTTGATCCTGCAAGAGAGAGCGAGTGTAAGCGGGCTTGTCACCGAGCAGACCGGCGAACCGAACTTACTCCCGCCATGCGAAACTCCTCCTCCAACGCTTGGTTCTCCGCAAATATGCGCTGATAATGAACATGAACGTTCGTAATCCTGCGCTCCAGAACCTGCCTTGCCTGCCTCTCCTGCTCGAGCTCCTCCTCAAGCGAAGCAGTTCGGCTTCTCTCCAAGACGAGCTCCTCCTCGAACCAGTCGAGGTCGTCCTCGGCGCCGGCGAGAGCTTCGTAGGCAGCTTCGCAGCGCTCTTCGATACGGAAGACGTCGAGCTAAGGGACAGAAGGGGTCAGCTGGGCTATCGAGGAGGAAACTCGGGGAGGCTTACAGTCGCCCTCCTAGCCGCTCGCTTGTACTGCGTAGCCACCTGGACCATCCGACGAGAGGTCTCACGTTCGGTCCGGAGTTGAGCGATCATTCATTCGTAGCCGCTGCCTCCAGCGAGAGCATCGACTTGAGCCTGAGTGCAGAAACCGAACCGTGAGCGAGCACTCTCAGCACAAGAGTTCAAAGCGAGGCGTACCCTTAGCTGTACGATCTCCGTATCCCTGTCTTCGAAGCCTCGTCTGCAATGCTCCAGCGTCTGCCTGAGCTCGCCTCGAGTGATGTTGGCGCCGTTCTGTCGAGGAGAGAAGGTCAGCTCAGTGGGTACTCTGCATGATCCGCCTGGGGCACAACTAGAGCAAGAGGCGAGAGATGTATCGACTCACTCTCACTCGGTGCTCCAGATCACTTCCCTCGCTCTCCCAGCCCTCATTGGAAGTCATTGGAAGACGACGCGGACCCGCAACTCGCGGCCTGTGCTCCAGAGACATACTGCAGAGCATCAAGAGCGGTTGCCATGCTGTCGTTGACCATGTTTAATGCGTTGGCCGATGTGAAATAGACGAGATGCGACGACTGAGGTGAGAGTAGGAGGGCAAAGGGCGAAGTCGAACTTGAAGTACTTCAGCGGGCTAGCTCTCCACCGAAAGGTGTATCCACAGTCGGCAGCTGTGAAAACCTCCGTCTGCTCAGCTGCAGGCGCCTAAGGAGCGACCGGAGGCCGGGCAAGGAGGGGCTCGGCGCTCGTCTCCTTTGGCCGTTGTCCGCAAGTCGGGGGAGCGTCTGTGTTGTGTCTTTTGCTCTCTTGCCTTCTTCCTTCGTCCTTTGAGAAGTATGGGAGCCACCAGCAGCAAGCAGAGCACTGGAGTCACAGCAGGAGGTGAGCAATTCGCCGGCCAAGCATCGCCGACCGAGCGCCGAGCATTGAGCTGACCCTATAAGTCCCATCTGCAGTCATCCTCGGTTGCCTCGTTCTCTGTAACTCATTTTGAGGTTCTTCGGCTGTACTCACGCTGACCCGCTACGATCGTGCAGTCCTCATCGCCGTCTTCTTCGCCGTCCGGCTCATCCAAAAGCGCATGTCCCCCTTCATGAGCGGTCTCAAACCTTCGGCATCGCACACCATCTTACCTCTCTCATCGCCATCAAATCTTGACGACGGCACCGTTTCACCACCTCTCTATTCGCCAGCATTCGGCTCGGCCACGGGAGGGGAGGATCCGACGAAGGGTAGCGCAGTTCGGCGACGAGGGGAGGGAGAGCAGGGATGGGATGGGCCGGAGTTGATGTACAATGGTACGAGTGGGCGGGGAGATGCAGACCCGATGGACAAGATCGAGGTGAAGTGAATGAGGGTCGGAGAGAGGGAGGCTCGGCGCAGAGGTCGAAGGATGAGAAGGGCAGAAATGTTGCTGTAGCTTTGTATCACCTCGGTTCTCAAATCTAGAAGGCCCTAGAAGACCTGCAGACCCCTTGCACCCTCGCAAGTAGCTTCCATGAGCAGTCGCGGCGTCTGTCCTCTTTCGCCGAGCAGCTTCCTCGCCCGCCATAGTCGGCTCCTACAGCAGCCGTCGAGTAGCTTGATACGCCTTCAGATTACCGACAGCACTTGCTGCCTCCTCCTTGCCCTCCGTAGTCTACCACAGCTCCCTCCGCCTGCGCCTCTCCTGCCTCGCAATGCTCTTCTTCCATCCCCACCTGCCTTCCCTCTTCTCCTTGGCCGCCTCGATGCTCTCCTTCCTCTCCCGCTCAGCTCTCCTCGCTTCACTGCCCTCGCCCCATCCCAACGTCCCAACGACCTTGGGCGACACCCCGAATTTTGCGGCCAGCTTGGAGCGAGTCCAGTGGGAAGGGTTTTGCTGGCGAAGGGCGTAGAAGGTGGAGAGCTCTTCTGCTGTAAGGTGGGTTTTGGGCGAAGAAGAGGCGGCGGAAGCGGAGCGAGAGACGGGGAGGAGGTGCTCTGCTGTTGCTGCTGCTGAGGGTTTGAGGAGGGTGGAAGACGAGAGGGAAGAGGAAGGGACGGGGTGCGAAGGCGGTAGAGTCGAGGGAGGTGGTCGCACTACAAAGTGAGCGCCGGAAGGCAGCGTGTAGTGGGAAGCGGACGCCGAAGTGAGGAGCGGATCCTTGTTGCGGCGCAGAGGTGCGCTGGCAGGGGCGGAAGAGGTGGAGACCTGCTGGGCTACAGATCGGCTGGTCGCAAAGGCGCGTTTGAACATGGTGTCGGTTGTTGGGAGAAGCGAGGTGAGGGTTGAGAGGGAGAAGGGAGCCAAAGAGCGACGAGAAGCGGAGGTCGAGGACGAAAAGGGGTCATTTTGGTGAAAATAGTACAGCAGCTGCTCATTTGCACTCGAGCATTACCGAGAAATCGCTTCCACAATCTCGCCTTTTCGGCAGGTCGAAGGGCGACGGTTTAGCCAAGTCCGAACCACCGCCGGGCTCGTATTCTGAGGCTGTAGGAGAGTAGTGATGGCACAGATCGAGAAGCAAGACACCTGTATCAGTGAGAGCTTTGGCAAGTGTGAGCAACGACCAGAGCGAGCTGGAAGCCTTGCTGCCAGCGCCGAGGTGAACGCCGAGCCCGAGCGGCACACTGCTGGCCACTCGGAGGTCTGTAGCACTGTTTCAAGATGTACATACTCAGCTGCTTGATTCCACCTGCCATGCAATGCGCCTCCTCCAGCGGAGCAAGCCCTCTCGGAATCGCTTCGGCGGCTCCGCCTCGCCATCTCGTTCCTCTTCTCTCGCCTCACTCGTCGCATGTTGCCTCTACACCTCTAGCTACGACATACCTATGGACGACGACAATGTCCTGGCTGCTTTTGACGCTCTACAGCATATCTCCAACTCCAGGCGACCTTCCTCAAGCTCCGCGTCCTTATCGTCTCTCGAGGGAGGCTACTCGACTTCCGAGAGCTCGGGAAGTGGCGTCGAGCATCGAGGGAGAGTGAGTAGCTATATTTCCCTCCTCACGTATCGGGTGGCAGCCCTGAGGCTGTGGTGCAGAGGACCCACGACGCTGACCTTCGCTCTTTACCCCTTCGAAAGGCTGGTCCTTCCATCACCCGCAGGCAGCTTAGAGAGACCTTCACACACGCTCGACATGAGCTCGAAGATAGGGACACGGAGATCGTTCGGCTCAGGGTAAGTTTGGGCTGAGCTCGGCGCTGTGACTTGCGCTCACTTATCGCTCGCTCGCAGGCTCAAGTCGACGCCCTCGTCGCCGGCAGTGGATACGAGTGGATGAATGCTCAGATCATCTCTGAGCGGGACATTGCTCGTGGGATGCTCCAAGTCGCTACGCAGCACCGGAGAAGGGCGAGAAGGTTGAGGGTGAGCCTTCGCCGAACTCGCTCCGTTGAGCAGAATCGCTCACCTTGAGTCTTCTGCACTAGCACGAGAACCTTGCCCTCAACAAAGCGCTTGAGATTGAGCACCAAAACCTTCAGGCCGCTGAGCACGACATCGACTTGTTCGAGGGAGCGCTCGACGTTGAGCAAGATCGAAGTCGAGCCCTTGAGGAGCAGCTGGTCGAGGCAAGAGAGACGCTCGTGAATACCAGGACGAGGTTTCATCTTCATCATGAAGCTTCGGAGGAGAGGCTGGAGCATTTGGAAGAGGAGCTGCAAATGCGCGGAGTAAGTTCGGTGAAGCTGCCTTGCTCATCGGCCTCACTAAAGCTCGTTTGACAATACACAGGATCAGCTCACTCAGTTAGAGCAGGAGCTTAAACAGTACCGTGCTGCTCCTCCGACGTCCTCGGTCCGTCACTGTCTCTCCAGCTTTGCGAAGCGCTCGCAGCGGCTCACTGACAGTGACATCAAGTTGCTCTCTCGACAGGTCGAAGAGCTCTCTAGCCTTCGTTATCAGCTCACCGACGCCTGGGAGGAGCTCAACTCAACCAAAGCGGACCATCTCGCCCTCGAAGACCGCTATGCAACGCTCGAAGACGAGGAGGGACCCCCTCACCGAGCAGATCAGGTCCTCCGAGGCCGAGCTCGCCGCGCAGGTGGTCAATGGGAGGACTACAGTAGCGCTGGAGCATGATCTCGCGCTTGCCAAGGGCGAGGTTTCGATGGCTTTGCACAAGCTTACGGCGAGCGAGGCTCGGTTGGAGCAGAGGGAGCGAGCGCATGCGCGGCTGAAGGTGAGTGCTGGGATCTCCCCTCCGTTTCAGACTTCGCTAGCAGACGGGAGTACATTCCTGACACTTCTTCTACAACTACAGGCGTCCTCGCTGGCTATCGTTGGCCCTATCATCGCGTTTGACCTCGCCCGCTACTATCTCACTGTCTGGCGCCTCGAGACCACGGGCACAAACTTGTCAGTCAAGGACGGCCACATCAATCTGATCACGCATAACTGGCGCTGGGACGAAGAGTGGAGTCCTGCGAGTTCTTTCGGCGCGACAGCTGGGCATCCCCGAGGGCGGGTCGGCCTTCACCTCTTGCTCCTTGATGCGCGCTGATCTCTTCTTTGCATACAGCTGACGCCGCTGCCATCAGCTCCATTGACCTGCATCACAACCGCAATCGCGCCGCTCATACGATGTTGGACGACGTGGTTAGCCGTGCCGAGCTGCTGGACGAACTCGGCGGAACGACGCTCGCCAAGACGCTGGTCCCTCTGCTCAGGCTCGACAGGCTCAAGGAAGAGCTGGCCGACCGACTTCAGCAGCTAAACCATGCCGAGAACTCGGACCCACTCTACTCGCCTGGCGAGGCTCGCTCGTCGTCGAGCGCCGAAGTTGACGGGACGGGATTGGGATTGGGAGGCCTACGGCGCCTCGAGCCTGTATCATCAGTGGTGGAGGAGGAGGAAGGATCAACTACACCACGAGCTCGCACTGTATCTCTACCACAGCTGCAGAGCAGCCCGCCTCCCGTCTCGCCTCTCGGACGAGCTTCGGATTGGCCTGAGCTGGGCCCTGCGCCGAGTACGCCGACTCGTAGGAACAACCTGCTACCTACCGCGAGCATAAGAGTGAGTCCTCCGTCCACTCATTCATCGAGTCCCGCCTGCTCTTGCTGAACTCTTCTCCTCTTCAGCCCGTTCGGCAGCCTCGCCGACTCGTCACTGGAGGAGCCTTCGCAGCTTTGGTGAGCTCTGTGTTCCGACCGGTCGTACTCTGCAAGCATTGCTGATGCTTCATCCTGCGCAGGCCGACCTTGATCAAGGGACTGAGGAGGAGGAGGAGGACAGCACATGAACTTTGTCGCCGAAGATGAAGCAGCGGGATTGTCGGATGGGCGTCACTCGAAGGTGGTTCAGGAGGAAGTTGGCCTAGAAAGGTTCGGAGCTAGTGAGGGTGTACTAGGTCACTTTATCCTGTCCGCGACGACGAGGAGATGAAACGAACAGAGAGCAGCCCGGAGGTCTCCGGCGCTCATGATCTCGGCCCCTCAGCTTGGTCGCTGCTCCCTACCAGCCTCCGCCAGTGTACGAGCCAGCAGCCGCCTCATGTCGGTAAACAGATATGATTCTCCTCTGACTGTCTTTTTCTCACATCTACTACTGAGCGGGCAAGACCTTCTGAATGAACTTCTCGAGGTCGTCCTGCTCCTCGTCGCAGAAGGAATGGGGCATGCCTGTGTGGAGGAGGGGAGCAGAGGGAAGGGGAGGGGAGGGAAGGACGTGGTGAAGTGACAAGTGAACTCGAGAAAGGTCAGCGAGCGTCGCAGAGAGAGGCCTGCTTGAAGCGCTGAGCGCGCCGAGTCGCGACCGAGCTAGGGAGATACAGAGATAGCGAGACTCACCCTCGTAGCTCTCGAACTGAATGTTCTTCCATCCCACCTCGCGCAGCTTGTCGACCGACATCTTTCCCCAAGAGTACCTGTCATTCTTCCGCTGGTCAGCTTTCGCGCTCCCTCTCTCGCAGGCGTCAGCTCGACTCACCTGACCACCTGATCCCCAGTACCGTGACCCCAGAACACAGGGTACTTGGGCGCATGATCCACTTGCATGGCCTTGATCTTGTTGGAGAGGGCGAGGAAGCCGGAGAGGGAGATGAGACCGCCGAGCTTGAGCTCCGAGGTGGCGCCGGTGAGGAGGGCGATGACGGCGCCTGTGGTGCGTGAGGTGTCGGCGAGCACAGCGAAGAGGTACAAAAGAGAGAGTTGGAGAAGTCGAAGGGCATCGCGATGGACGGATGGGCGCGAGAGGACGAAGACAGCGAGCGCCGAAGGGGGAAATGGAGCAAGGTGAGGGCAAGCCAGGTCAGTGAGGCTACCGGGAGCATGCAATGCCGTACCGAATTACCCTGGGAGAATCCTCCGACGACGATACGGTTGGCAGGGATGCCAGCGTCGGTCTCCTTCGAGATGAGGCCTTGGATGGTGCTGACGCTCGCGAGGAGGCCCTTCTCGTCCTCCGGCTCAGGTCCTCCGGGCGTCAGGGAGCGGATGTCAAACCAGCTCGGCATTTTGGCGCCGCCGTTGAGAGTGACCGGCTGGTTGGGGGCCGTAGGGAGGACCCACTTGATATGGGACAGAAGGGGGTTTGCCGCGAGGGAGCGGGCCAGAGGGTACCAGCCGGCAGCAGAGTCGCCTAGTCCGCTGCAAATGACGAGAGGATTAGTATGTACCGTGGAGAGAGAAGTGGGAAGCGCTTACTGGGAGAAGATGATGGTAGCGGTATGCCTGAAGGGGAGCGGTCGTCAGCGGAGCTCGGCGGGCGTTGGATTCTGTTCGAGAGCACTCACTTGCCAGCGGCGGCTACAGTCATGGTCTTTGACATTTTCTTGATAAGTAGGGAGTCGGCGAACGGTACTTTGTAAGTCTTTGGGCGCTGGGGACCGAGTTTCTTGGGCGAGGGAGCGTAAGGCGAAACGACGCGGGCTGTAGGGTGATGGGTGCCGGTTTTCGAAGCGGGCGTAAGAAGGAAGAGTAGAAGGACTACTACAGACAAGCAGCAGAAGATGACCTTGCGTGAAACGGACAGCGAAGACGTCGTGTTGAAGGCGGAGAACGAGCGACGAGATGTGGGCGGAGAGGAAGAAGCGCGAGGCTCGATTTTGAAGGATTCGCTCCCCACTTCTACCTCGCTACATCTCGTTACCTCGACCTTTGGCACTTTACTCGGCTACAGCTCGCCTTGCTGCTCGTGAAACAGTCGCCGTCTCACAACAAGCGCTCCCTCTCGCCCGACCTCAGAGATCCTCGTCTTCGGCTCAGCTTCTACGTCTCGCCGCCGTCGAACCTCGTATAGAACAGCAGGTGAGCTCCCAGCCCCGTAATGCCTCTTCTACCACCCTACAACCCCGGCTCGACCGACGCGCAGGGAGCGAGCGCAAACAGTCCCGACTTCGCCTACTGACGCTCTTCTAACCTCTCAGCGACCTACACCCTCGAGTAGAGCGACAATATGGCCCAGCGTAACCCGCCGATGGTGCGCAACAGGCTGCCAGCGCTTGCCGAGGTGCTGAGAAGGAGTGAGTAGCTCGTCTCTCCTCTCGCTCGGGTCTCAGTCCGCTTCGCTGGGGCTGTAACGCTTCAGGCAGCACCACAGGGCGAGCAGAGGTTTCGCACAGAGCACAGCTAACCTTCATCCTACTTTGTCGCCTTCTCCCCTCCTCCTCGCTGCACTCTCACGCGTTTCCCCTGGCAACAGGCACTCGCCCGCCCGTCGACCTCTACTGCTATTACCTCTTCCTGCAGCGCGAGGGCTCAGAGGACACCTTGGACTTTTGGCTTGATGTACAGCAGCACGAAAACCTCTGTACGTTGTCGCTTCGCTCCCACTGCGCGCGTTCGGCGCACTGACCTCGTCTGCTTCGCACCAGGCCGAGCCTACTTCAAGGATCTGAGGAAGTCTGGCCGTGCGGTTCGAGAAGATTGGCCAAGGTATCACGAGTATGCGCGGACGAGGGGCAGCATCTACGGCGGAGTGACGGGCATCAAGAGGGGCGACTTAATGGAGGACAGCCCGGACGATTGGGACGGAGAGAGGTATGCGAGGGGTGGCGAGGAGTACAGTGAGAAGTACGACAAGGAGGCAGCGCAGGGCAGGTTCGACGACAATATGCATGGAGGAGCGGCAGGAGGAGGAGGACTGGCAGCCGAGCGCGACGAGCAGCGTTATGCCATGAGGACACCTTCGCCCAACCCCGACACGCACCCACATCAACGAGGCTCCTCCGTCTACCCTCTCTCACCGACCCTCAAAGCCCTCTACCCTCACGACGATCAGCACTCACCCTCTGCCGCTCAGGGAGGCAAGCGCTCTTCGACTCCCCTCCCACCAGCCCAACCCTACATCCAACGCGACACCGCCATCTCCCGCACCGACCTCCTCGCCTCGGCCGAGCGCATCTACTCTCGCTACCTCATGCCCGGCGCCGACAAAGAAGTCTACCTCCCTCCTACCCTCCGGATCCACGAGTTCCCCCTCTCCTCCTCGACCCTCCCTGCCATGTCCCACCCGGACTACGATCGAGAAGCCGATGCTCAGGCTCGCGTACCCGATATGTTTCATGCGCAGAAGGAGTACGTCTACAGGGCGATGGAGATGGATACGTTCCCGAGATTCCTCCGAGCCAAGGCGTTTGGCAACCTGACGCCCATCTCGGCGCTCGTGAGGCTGGGAGTGGGACTCTTGGCGCTTTGGGTGGCGTTGGCGACGGCGTTCGCGTTCATCTTCTTGGACTACAAGCCCAAGATCAAGAGGCTCTGGGTGAGTTCGGTTGGGGGTTGGAGGCTTCGGCTGAGACGATGGAGCTGACTCTTCCTTCACCGCACAGATCATCCTCCCCTTTACGGTCGCCATCAACAACCTCATCGCCCACTCCTACGACCTCGACCCTCTCCTCGTCTTCATGGGCCTCTCCGAGACCGTAAGTTAATCTCTCGTTCTGCGCTGCGTTCTCGCGTGTACTCTCGTTCCGAGGGTCCGCTGTTCTCGGGCTCGAGCTGACAACTACCGCTTCCCCCCACAGACCCCATTCCGCACCATCGGCATCCGCGAGCCCTACGTCCGCAAGCTGCTCTTCGGCCGAGCCCTCTGGGTCACCTTCCTGACCGCCGTCATCGTCGCCGTTTTGACCGTCATCTTCACCGTCATCCCCGGCCATCGTCTGTAGGCTAGTTAGTCTCGCCTCCGAGCCCTCAGAGCGCGACTCGGTCGATACACCTTCGCCGAGGCCTTCCACCCTCTTTCGCCCTCGGCTCGCCAGTCGACGCTACTCTACTACACACCTTCGTTACCATTCTCTTCGAATTACAAGGGCAGCGCCCTGTCAACCATTATTAGCCACCTTTAACTAGCCCCTTCGTTTCGCTCGCTCTCCCTCATTGATACCCCTTCGCTAGTCCTTTACACGCTCCGTACTTACCCCGATCTGATTTGCAAGCGCTTCAATTGCTGCATCATGACCGACGAGAGATCAAGTGAAGGAATGCATGCACAGCTTGACGAAGAGCGAGGGGAGCGACCGCTCTTTGTCCTCCCGCCTTTCGCTTGTCGCTCGATGTTTGCTGCTCGGAGCGCTTCGCCGGACCCGTATGGACTGAGGAGAGGGAGTGCAGCGAGCAGAGGGAGCAGCTACCTACCCTACTGCCCTGCATCATCGACGGGGGGGAGAGGAGGGACGAGTTTGGTGAGCTCCGCTCTTTCGACGAGGCGGCGGGTCCGCTGACATACTGTTCGATGTGACGAGGCGGCGGGTCCGCTGACATACTGTTCGATGTACAGGATACCCCAAACAGCCATCACGACTTGCCGCAAAGGTCTGCTACAGCGGTGGTGAGTGACTGTCGCTCTCCCGCGAGCAACCGAGCTGACCGACCGTTGTTCGACAGCCTGGAGGGTATCGGAGGGACTATCATGAAGTGAGTACTCTTTCTGAGCTGAGTGCAGCCACCCGCTGATTCCTGACGTCCAGCAGCCATGGCCAAGCAGCTCCTTCGCACCAGCACCACCGCCGAGAGCACCGTCGAGATCGGGTGCAAGGTCGCTCGTTGGTGGTCTGAGTACACCTGTGAATCTTGCAGCTTAGCTACAGCTTCCCTCGCCAAGCTGACTCGCTCAGAACCCTTCGCAGCCGCTTTCGGCGAGATCTCGGTCGGGCTTCTTCTTCATCTCGAGAGCAGCTACAGTAAGCTATATCTGGCTTCAACGAGCAGCCAGACAGCTAACGAGCTTTCTTGCACAGCCCAACCAACTGGGGTCCGGTCCGACTCTGGCGCAGCGCATCTCGTCGCGAATCGGTGCCGAACTGCTCGTGTGTCGCCGTCTCCCGATCTCTACCTTAGCCTCACTGACGCCTAGTCTACCGCAGGACCTCAATCCTACCTCCATCTCTCTCCAGCACACCGCCGAAGCCGACTGGTCGACCCTTTCCACCACCCTCATCTCCTTCACCTCCTCCCTCTCGCCCTCCACGACCTCATTCCACCGGCGCATCCTCAGTCCCAGACCTCGCTCTCCCTCCTGCAAGGATATTTCTCCGTCCTCGCCAGGCTCCAATCGCGCTGCACAGAGTATACCGCTCTGGCAGCGAGGATGGTCCAGCTTGCTCGGCTGTCAAGAGCGGGCGACGATGTGCAAGGCGCGGTGATGCAAGTTAGCGAAACCGTCGGGAGGGCGGAAGAAGGATGGAGAAGAGTGCAGGTGGGGTATGTGGAGTGGGTGAATGGTGTTACGGTGAGCTCGCAAGGATTGGCGAGGGCAGCGATTGAGGGAGGGGAGCAAGAAGCGCGAGGTGAGTGCTTCGAAGCTGCTCCGGGTGGACGAGACGCTGACTCAGACTTCCTCAGCAGTCCTCCAAGCTCTCCAGTCCCTCCACGTCTCCAAAGTCGCCCTCCACGAATCACTCAAAGCCGTCTTCCGTTTCCTCAATCTCCTCTCGAGCCGAGGAGTCGCCATCGCCACGTCTCTGCACTCTCGGAGAGGGTTTGCGTCCGAGCACTACTTCAAGGAAGGCGAGGAGAACGAGGTAGAACGAGTCTGGGTGCAGTTGAGAGGCGAGATCGAACGCGCGAGAGAGACGCTGGAGCGGCGAAGGCGTGCGGTGGGGAGTGCTGGGGTGCAGGTTCGGCCTGGGGGAGATCCATAGATGAGCCGTAGTAGTAGATCAGCGCTGCGACTGAGTCGAGGGAGGTAGAATAGGCCGAAGACGGCGAAACGAGCGTTGCGAAAACATCGCCGAGCGCCGAGCTGCTCTGTAATCTCTGTTCTCGCTCTCTAATCGCTCTCTTCCTGCTCGCTCGTGGTTCTTACACAAGAACGTGCAGCTGAGTTCTATCACCCACCCCACAAAGAGTTCCCTTGACCCCTCGCCAGCTTCCCCTCGTCTCGTTCCAAAGAATTGCTCGCTCCTTCTTCTGCTTGCGATGCGAGCTCTCCGCCGCTGAGTTGAGCCGTTTGAAGAGGATCAACACCCTGCTCGGCTCATCTGCAGTCAGTTACTCAACAGCAGGGCCATCTCTCCCCAACTCGAGACGGACTTCCCCCTCTTTCGTCGACTCGCACCTCTCCTCAACCCTCATGTTCGCCAGCCAACGCCCCGCGCCTCCAAGCAGAGCAGTATCGTATAGCAGAGGATCAGCACAATGCTATGGAGCAACACCTCCTCGATCCGCTACAGTACAGCCCGGTGCGGTGAGTTGGGAGGAAAAGGGGAGGAGCGAGGAGGACGCTAAAGATTCGGAGCGGTCGGAGCTGACGATGCTACTCTCATACAGCAGAGAACACCTCAGCGAGGCTACACACAACCGCTCCCTGCATCCTCGCTCGCTCGTCGCCCCTCGCTCACCTCACATCGCTCGCGCACGACCCCAACGCCGAATCCTTCGCGTGCTCCTTCTCCTTCTGGTGGACGTCCGACTTGGAACGGTAGCAGCTTACGAAGCAGCTCGCCCATGAGGTCCAACTCGTTCAGATTGGCTTCGCCAGGGCCGCTCGGCGAAGAACTCGGCGCTGGAGGGTTGGGGATGCAGAGGCCTGCCACCTCTGCTGTGAGTGCTCCGACTCACAAACGATCCTCAGTCTTGGCTGACCTCGTTTCGGAACGTGTACAGTCAAGCACGGGTCGGCAGAACTCGAAGGTGAGCTCCTCCGAGTCGGCAAGACTGCATCGCCGAACTCAGAGCTGACCTCACTTTCGACAGTCCTGGCCGCCGCCGCAAGTCATGTACCCATTCTCTGCAGCTGGACAACCCGACCGAGTGAGTTTGATAGGCCTCCCTCAGAGCTCACGGGACCTCGGCGTGCTCATCTCACCTCGCTTTCCCCTTGATCAGAGCGCACCACGATCTCCCTTCCTCCGAATCGCTCCCCTCCTCGAAGATCTAATACCGAAGTACACCCTCCTCATCCAACGCCTCTCCACCTGCTACGAAGACCTCGCCAAAGCCCACCCGTCCGATTGCTCGGCCGTTCAACTCAACCCCTCCTACGCCCACCTCTTCTATTCCTTCGTCGAGCACGCTATCCCTGCCATAGATCTAATCGTCAAGTCGCTCGCTCAGCTCCGCGAGATCTGCGAGGATCTCTGGAGAGCAGCGGGAGGGCTGTTGAGCTGGTTGACCGAGGGGAGGCCAGGAGAACAGGGCGGAAAGAGCGTTGAGGTAGAGAGGCCGGATCCAGCAGGAGGAAGTCACACGGTAACGGCGCGGGAGGTTCTTCGCCCTATGCAGGCTACTGCAGTGCAGCGCACGGTCACCAAGCTGGCGATTACTGCTCGAGGATTCGTCGAGTGCGAGCGGAGGCATAACGAGGCGACGGCGCGCGTTCTCGGGAGTGCAGAGGAGTTTCTGTATGTGCTTGGCGGAGTGGAGAGGGTAACCAGAGTGATAGAAGCCATCGACTCGCCGCGTGAGCTGGCCGTTCGAGCCGAAGCTATCGCCGAAAGCTGAGTTTCTCGTCGAACAGCACATAAGCCGTCAAGCGAGCACTTCAAAGCACTTCTTCGGACATCGGTGGAGCTCTCGGACCTGCCCAAGGTGAGGTTCAACCCTCGAGGCGTCCTGCTTTTGCGCTGACCGGCTCTTGTCTCACAGGCTTTCTACTCGCTTCTCGGTTTGTGTGCAGTGCCTCGATCTCTATGGCACACGCTGATCTCGTTATGCATCAGGTCCTCTATCTTCCGATCCTACCGTCTCCTCTGGCGCGTTTTACAACGCCCTCGAAGCGAGCGACACCTTCCACTACTACCGCCGAGTCGAATCGACCATCTCCAAATCGCTCGTCCAAGCCACCAACTCCTACCAGTACCTCCTACAGAACCTCAAAGTCACGGGCTACCTCCCTCCCTCTTACTCAGCCGGCGTGACCGACCCTCCTCATCTTCGGCCGACGACGTTCATCTCCATCGAGCTGCAGCAGGCGGCGAGGGATGCGAGGTATCGCGAGGGCGTGGTGGGTGGTGGGGCGGGAAAGATTGGCTGGTCGCCATCGCCGAGGCCGAGCTTAGGGAGAAGGATGAGTGTTGGATCTGGGTCGGCGAGGTCGTTGAGCCGAGGGAGATGAAGTGAGTCTTTGGGGCCTTGCTCAGAGCTGCAGCTGACTCGAGGGTCTCCGCAGACCGCCAAGGTCGTCAAACTGTACAGTCAATCTCAAAATAAGCGAGTTCGAGCTTCTCGCTCCCCCTCGACGAGCCGAGCTGACCAGCCTCTCCTTACAGTCCGCCGCTCGTCGGCCGTCTCAGCTTAGCAGAACACTCGACGTTCTCAGTAGATACCTCACGCCTCGTATACCGAGTTCGCTGCCATTGAAGCTCCTCGACCGCCGTGCAAGCGCGCCGGAGAGGGACGCGAGCGAGCTTCGAACAAGTCGACGAACCGACCGACCGACTGAGCAGCACCCGACCTCACGTGCAGCACCTTTCCCTGGGATGGGAGTGCTCCACCAACTCTCGTGCCGCACGGAGAGGTCAGAGCGACTCGGCGCCCCTCGCCCGCCCAAACGACCGCCAGCCCAGCGCCGAGAGCCCTTCGCTACAGGCCTACACCGCTCGCCTCCCGCGCCGCAACCTCGCCGAGTTTTGGTGTATCGTAATGGATGAGATTGGACAACCTGGTAGAGTTTCCAACAACCGTACATCCTGCTTCCCAGGACTCCTCCCTCGCTCCCCTTGCACACAAACACACGCATTCGGTCCCTCTGAGATGAACAAGATTACTTCTTCTTGCCCTCAGCGGACTTCTTGGCGGCCTGGGTTCCTGTTGGCGGTGATCGTCGAGGAGGCGAGGGCGAGGGAAGGGGGAGGATGAGGCAGCGGAAAGGTTGAGTGATGTGGGGGTGACGGTGAGAATTGCGAAGTGGCGGGGAGGTGTAGAGATATTGGAGTGGGCGAGTGAGGAGACGATGATGTAGTTGATGGGGACATAGCGAGGCGGAGGAGGGAGGGAGGGAAGGGCGAAGGTCAGCGTCTGGTCGTCGGCTCGGCGATAGCAGCTCGGGTTGGGCAGTGCAGCAACGCGCGAAACGCGCATTGCGTCGCCTGTAGGGAAGGTCAACGTACCACGGAACTTCTTGCCACGGTTCTTGCGCTCCTTGCGGAGCTTGCGTCCGGTCTTCTCCTTGGCCTGAGCAAGGCCAAACTGTGGTGCAGAATAACATCGAGGTCAGCGTACTGGCCTTGCGTACAGCGTTCCCGGGAGGCCGCCCGAGCTCCGAGGGGCCTCAGACCACTGCTGAGCCGACTGCTCGGCGCGCGTTTCGGGCAGCACCTCCCCGGCCAATCGCTCGGGCTGCTTTACACCTCTCCGAGCCGCGCTTCTTCCGTAGAATGCACCACGAGACTCACTCGGATCAGGCGGTACCTAGGCTCGAACTTGAGGGCGTCCTTCGAGTCGTAGATGAGGGCGAAGCCGGTCGACTTTCCTCCTCCGAAGACGGTGCGGAAGCCGAAGACGATGACCTGGTCCTTGGGAGCCTTGTACATGGCCGAAAGCTTGTCCCTGAGCTCGTCCTTGGCGACGTTGGCACGGGTAGGGTGGAGGACATCGACGACCATTTGCTTGCGCTGAAGGAGACGGTTGGTCAAGAACTTGCGGGTGCGAATGGTGACGGCGCCGGTGGGGTCCTGTAGGTGCATAAGTTGGACGTGTAAGCATAGGTTCCCCCTCCTCGTGAGCTGGTGCTCCGTGCCGGCCCTCGCTCAACGCGGGCAGCGGTTGTCCCTCCCAACACTTCTTTGACGACCTGCAACTTGTGCACAAGCCTAGTCTCCCCCTCTGGAAGCATATCCCCCTGCTCCTGCTGTCCCTGCTCCCACTTGTAGCCTGCCGGCAGCCCTCTCCCAGCGTCGATTCAGATTTTCGCCAGCAGTGGACGGCGAGGCGGCGTAGAGAGGTCGTTGGAAGGAGGGCGGGTGTGTGTAGGCGAGTACGGAGGTAACTGTAGATGGTAGACTTGCCATGATGAAAGGTGGCTAGAGCGGAGATCTGACAGCGGAAAGAGAGCTGAGGCCAATGCGAGGCGAAGTGAGGGCAAACCCGTTCGGTCCAGCTCCGAACTTTCGGGCTCAGCTCGACCTGGCTTCCAGCTCACCCACACCAGAGCAGATCGAATAGGGGCAGGTTAGGGCCGCTTCAGCTCAGGAAGCCGTACCACCTCTCTGGAGCACCTCACAGTGCCGAAAGCTCGCCAGGAAGGCAGCTGCCCCGAGTTGCCGCCGAACTCCAGCTCGGAGGCGCAGCGGTCAAGTGCTACAGCGATGACGAGATACAGGCCCCTCGTAGAGGTGGCTCGGCAATGGGTAGAGAGCAGTATGCAGCGCACAGTGTGTTTAACCCTGCTGCAAGCCGTCGCTCGACCTCGGTGCGCCGCTCGCTGTTCTGAGCCATCTCCTCTCAACTCTCCGACTCGGATCAGCAAGGTACGTCTAGAACCACCACCATATTACATCTTCATCGTCTTCCTCCACCCTCTACTTGAGGAGCTCGGCAATCTTCTTCTCGACCTCCTCGGCGCTCGAAACTCCATCGAGGAGGGCGACCTTCTCGACTCCGTGCTCTGTGGGTGAGGGGTGAGGGGTGAGCGGTTAGCATATGTTGCGAGTGTCGAGGGAGGCGTGGCACTTGGCTGAGAAGCAGACGGAGGGGCGCTATGGAGTGCGTTGAGCGCCGAGGACCAGCTTGCTCTGCAAAGCTAGCTCATCGACGCAGGACCGGTCCAGCAGCCCTGAACTGCCTCGAACGACCGTGAGAACCAGGTCCTGTGGCCTGCGAGGCAATGCTTGGAGTTCGACACCACAGCATATGGCGGATCCGAGCGAAAGCCAGCCCGACGCCGAGCCAGCCCCGAAAGCCGCCATCCGAGATGGCGGTCCATCCAGAGCTACCATCGCAACTCTGCTCTCCGCTCTAAGCTCCAAGCCGAGCTGACAGACCCTAAGCTGAACCGAAACCCAGCCGCGTATTTCGACCGCCCACTCCTCCACCGAGAAGCAGGCCAGCGCGAAACAGGGCGGAGGAAGAGGCCAGCACAATAGATCTGCCCTGCTGAGCTCATCAACACCGCCGAGCGCAACAACGAGAGAGCGAGCGCCCGGCCTGCGAGCTGAGCACTTCCTCGTCGAGCGCCCAGACGCGCACTAGCTCCCGCCAGCCTCCTGACGACCCCGCCTACAGCTCTGAGGCATGCTTCCTACAATCCTTCTCCCATCCAGCCTCAGCCTCCAGCTCCCTGCGCTGACCAAACTCACCAAACCGCGCAAATGCCCTAGCAGGGGTGCCGAGCGCCTCGCGAATGAGTATCGGCAGCTCGGGGTTGGCCTTCTTGACAGCAGGGTATGACGACTTGATGAAAGCCCTGTACGTCGGTACGGGTCGACGCAGAGAAGCAGCGAGGGCGAGGGGGAGTTTGAGAGGTGTTGATTCGTTGGTCAGCTCTGGCTGCTTGCGCTGTACGGTCGTAGGGCGAGGACGCTGGGAGCAGGAAGATGAGAACGCTGCAGCTTACCTGATCCCAGCGGAAGCGGCAGACTGCTGGCAGCCGACGAGACGGAGCTCGCGAAGGGTCTTGGGGAGCGCAGAGCGGAGGGCCGACATGGAGAGTGTGCTGGGCGGTAGAGGTGAAGTCGAAGGAGTGTAGGAGAGTAGTTTAGGCTGCCGATGAAGTCGAGTCGAAGCTGCAAGCGAAGAAGGAGGAGGGAGAGTAGCTCACGGGCGCGTTTTCGAGAGATGGGCGTTCAAGTCGAAGTCGAAATACCGAGATGCAGGGGGGTTAATGGCGCGCGTAGGGTTTTTAAAAGCTCTTAAGCTGTCCGGCCCTCCTGCTGACCTTGCATCGGCGTAGAACGAGCACCTCGGCGATGGCTGCTCGCGCCGTACCAGGTCGAGTTCAAGCTGGCTGCCTCGCGCTCATCCGAGGTCTTCGCGGGCGCCTCGAGAACGATTCATAATGCGGGTTGCAGCGGTAGACATGGCTATGAGAGGAAAGACGGGTAGATGAAAGTCGGCGGTGGCGGGGCCGACTCGGCTTGGTCGAAGGAGGAAAGAGCTCGATGAAGGAGGGGCTACGTCGAGCGCTTGCAAGACGCTTTGTGAACGCTCCACGCCTTCTTTTGGCACACCGAGTTGCAGTACCGTGTAGCTATGGAAGAGGGCAGTCAGCTCGGCGCAGGAAAGACAAGCGAGCTCACCTTGACAGCGAGCGCATTTCATGAGCGCAGCTGATGGAATTTTGCAGTATCCACAAAGGTGTAGCCCTGCTGTAGCCATCTAGAGGGCAGAAACGAAGTGCGAAAGGCCGAATCAGCGTTGAGGCTCGGCGCACGAGTTGAAGCTCGGCGGAAGGAGACGGCGAGAGACAGTGAAGCTCACCTCTTGCAGAGCAGCCTTCAGGGCATCGAGCGTCATAGAGTCTATCTCGAGATCGTCGTCTGCCCTCGTCCTCGCCTTCTCCGTCCACTCCTCATCCCCCAGCCCCGCGAGAATGGGCTCCCACTCCTTAATCCCCTCGTTAAGGTGCTCCTCACTCAACGACCAAGCCAGACGAGGCCCATTGTAGTCGGTCATCTTCCACGACGCTTTGTTGAGGCGATCCAGTAGGCGAGCTCGATTGATTTGCACAGCAAGGCTGGCGAGCTCGGCGGTGCGCGGCCGGGTGTTGAGGATGATCATGAGGAGTAGGTGACGGTGGTAATAAGCGCGATTGACGTGGCTGTCGATAGGCGAGAGCTTATTGAAGGAATCGATGTGTTGGAAGGCGTAGAGGAAGAATGTCCAGGCATGGGTCAAGCGGGCATCGTTGCTGGCCTCGGCGAGGACGGTAAGGCCTGAGTCGAAGAAGTATGATGCAGCGGAAAGAGTGTAGTGCTCGCTCGATGTAAGCGTTGGGCTTGAGCGCGAGGCTCTGCGAATGGGGATAGTGAGCGAGCAGTCGCCGAGCGGCGATAGAATGTACAGCACTGCCTCAGGATGAGAACGCACCTTCTTGACCTGCTGGTAATCGTAGGACTCCAATGGAACTGTGCGGTCATGGAGCAGGACGAGGTAGAAGTAGGCGCAGTCGGGATGGTGCCGTAAGGCTTCCTCGGCCATCTTGCGCGCCTTCTCAGGCTGACCGTGCATCGTCTGACCTTGGATCACGAGGTACTTGGCATCGAGTATGTACGCTTCCCTCGAGTGCTGACCGTCTCTTGCGCGAAGGGCGTTGGCTGCTATTGGCAGGGCGTCCGTCGCCATCGCGATTCGACTGCTCGGGTTTGGTCGCCGGCCTTGCTTGCCGGAGAAAGGGTGAGGGCCAGTCGGGTCTGGTACGGTCATGGGCATCTCAGAGACGCAGAACTCCATGAGAGGTATCGCTTTGGCGAGTTGGGTTCCAAACTGTGGACGGAACCGTCAGTGTCGAGCTAGCGCCGAATCGCCGAGTCAGCTCGACTCACCTTCTCAAAGTCCCACGTCTCCTCCAAGTCCTTGAGTAGCCTGAGGAAGAACAACATTCCGATATGCATCGAATACGCCTCCGTAGAGATGACGCCTCGACTCGGCTTGAGGAGCTCCGCTGCCTCGGGGTCCTTCTCACAGAACTTCAAGGCCCCCTCCGCTCCTTTACGCAGCTGGAAGCGTTCCGATCGATCCTTCTCGAGGTCGCAAGATAGTAAGTAGACCGTTCGGAAGGCCTGGAGACGAATTTGACGATGAGGGTGCCGGGCGGCGAAGGTGACGAGGCAGCGTATATGCCGAGAACTCTTGAGAACATGCGAACCGCGAGCTTCACACATGTCGGCGAAAGCGGCGAAGGCTAAGCTCCGAGTAGCGACCTCTCTGCGGAATCGGCGTGGGGGAAGCCGAGCGCGATGGGGATGAGAGAACAGAAAGGAGACCGTCAGTAAATCTTGGGGAGGCGTTGACAATTGACGTACGGGTTGCTCAACAGCCCCATCAAGAAGTCTAGCGTCTCGTCGACGTCGAGACCCTGTCAATGCGACTGTCAGCCATCTCCGAACGCTCGGCCGCCTCTGTGCCGTCGACAGCGGCCACTGAAGTCCTCCCCGAGACTCACCGACTTGCCAGTGCTGGCCTCCTTGACTCCACAAACCCTCCTCAAGATCTGAACGTTCAACAGCAACCTCTCGTCGCCCGTTACGAAGGATCGGCCGAGGTCGACGATAGCCGGTCATTTCGGTTCTCTTTCTCGCCGTTCCAAGCCATGCGAATGCGCCTCCAATACAGCCCCACTCGAATACTATCACAAGCAAGCAATGTGTCCTCTCTCCTCCAGCTAACTACCACCCACCCTGACCCTGCTGCTGCCTTCTCGCCTCCACCTGCGCCTGCAACATCCGTCCCGCGCCTCCTTGCGACCCGCCAGACCCCGGCGGCTGCTGTCCATACCCTCCCGGCGAAGGAGGAGCGTAGCCTTGCTGCGAAGGTGGGCCAGGTCGGTAAGAGGAAGGCGCTCGGCCGGCGGCGGGCTGAAGGGGAGAGGGCACGCGAGGTGGTGGGCCTTGCTGCTGGGGTTGGGAGTGGTAGCGAGGGTCGAAAGCTGGGTTCGAGGAAGATGGGAATGTCGGGCTAGGCAGCCGCTGACCCTGGCCCAGGTTGGAGAGGGAGGAAGCGCCGCGAGCGGGGAGGTCCTGGAGCTGCTGTGGGTGCTGTTGAGAGTAGCTAGGGTCTTGCAGCTGATGACCTCGGACGGGGGCGGAAGATGGGCCGGCGTAGGAGTGCTGAGTGTTGATGGGAGGAGGGAGACGAGCGCCTTGAGCTCGGGGGTCCTGCTGAGGATGAGGGTAGCCCTGCTGCTGCTGCTGTTGAGGCGGAGGTCCTCGCGTATCGGGATACGCGCGCTGGGGTTCTGGCCGCTGCTGGTAGCTACCGTTGGAGGGGAGCCCAGGCCGAGAAGGAGGAGGAGCGCCGTGGCCGTTCGACATGGGAGGGGGAAGAGGGTAGCCCGAGACGGGAGGGACTGGAACGGAGCCTTGTCGACTAGGATTACGGGGAGGAGAGTGCTGCTGATGCTGTTGGGGAGGTGGGGGACCGCGCGAGGAGGAAGGATTCGGTCCACAAGAGTTCGGCGGAGGACGACCGTTGGGCATCCCAGTCGCATGCAGCTGAGGCGGAGGACCCCGAGGTGGCGAGCGCATCTTCCCTCCCGTCCCACTGCTCCCATTGGGCATCCTCATCCCTCCCGCAGGTCCTCCCGCCGACAGTCCAACGCCAGCCTTCTCGGCGGCGCTGATAATCTCATCGTCCAGAACGACCAACGCGGCGCAGATGACGATCCACTCGACCATATCCTCGTTGCTCTCTCCCAGCGTCTTCCATACGGCCTTCTCCTCCTCCGACTTGCCCGTGATGGCGACTCGAGTCCCTCCTCCCGACTCGGGCGTGTTCTTTTGAATGCGGCCGAACTCGACGCGTTTGGGTGGGATGAGGTGGCCGGCGTAGGTGAAGTAGAAGAGGGTCCACCATCCGGCGTTGGGGTTGGGCTTGGAGACCTGGAAGAGAGGCTGGTCCTGCTGAGGCTGATCCGGGTTCGGCAGCGTCAACTTGTAGACGGGGTTTTGGATTCCCGTGTTGCTGATCGTCCACTTGAGATTCCTCGAGGCCTCGCACTTGACTCCACCACTGCCTCCTCCACCATGCGAGTGCGCCGAGGATCCTCCAGCTCCTCCGCGCGAGTTGGGAGGAAAGAGCTTGGCGACACAAAGGTCCCCCGCTTCCGAAGGGGTGAGGAGGTAATTTTCGCGGTTGACGTTCGTGTGCAGGTAGGTATCTGTTCGTGGCGATCCCGGTCAGCTCGCCTGTAATCTTGTACAGAGCTCAGAGCTCCAGGCTGAACGGACGAGGGGCCCCTTCGCGTCGCAGAGCGCGTTTGGTCGCCTTATGAGAGCCGAGAAACGTACAGAGGATGTGCGAGGGTCGACCATGAGGCGTGACGATGAGTGTCGGTAGATGATCTGGTACAGGCGGGTGGTTGGGCGAGGTGAAGATCGAGTAGACGGCTACATTTCGAAGCGAGAAACGAGCTGGATCAACACGGGTGGCCTGAGCGCTTGCAGCGAGGTGGGGGAGCTTACCGGACATGCTGGGCTGCAGTACTAGCTACTGACCTACAAGCTGCAACCGGTGCGAGCTTGCTGGATAGCTGAAATCGAGACGACGAGGAGCGCGCCTGGGAGCTGCTCTCGAACGACCCGAAGGAGAGAGCGAACGAGTCCTCAAGAGACGTGAGGGGGCGTGTGCGGCTGTAGCTCTGCGACCAAGAAGCGCACGAAACTGTAAGGCGAGAGAATGTAGTCGAGCAAGTTGTGGATCGAGAGAGACCCCCTTCGAGCTTGGCCTTGGCCTTTGTGCGAGAAGACCGATGTTCTAGCAAAAGAATGCCAGCTGTTCAGCGGGTGAGCAGTAGAGTAGGTAAGCTGTACAGCTGTCTACAACTCGCAAAACTGCTGAGCTCCCTTGCTACAGCGACCTCGGCGATCGCGAAAGGGGAGAGGAGAGGCCGAGACGAGCTGTAGGACTACAGAAGAGTAGACAAGACTGCAGAGCAATTTGTACGATCCAATACGCCTCTGCAGCCGACCGAAAGATCACGGCCTCCTTACTTTTTAGCTCTCATCAACCGTCGCCGAGCCCGCTCCGCCTCTCTCCCTCCGACTGCATCTTCGCAACCGCTCGGCACTCGAAATCAACAGCAGCGACGGCTTCCATCTCGGTAGGCGCACCCGCGCTACTCAGTGAGTTTTCTACCTGTCTACAGACCGCTGTACAGGCCCGTCGCACGCTCGAGATCTCCACGAGCGTCTAAGCTGATCTGCTCCCTCTGCTACAGCGCTACAGCTACGTTCGCTCGCCCAACCAATGCTCTCCCCTCTACACGCCTACCCACCCTCCTTCGCCTCCGCTCCAGCACCCGTCGCCTCCATCCCCCTCGACTTCCCTCCTCCTCGTCGCTCGCCCTCCGCTTCCTCCTCGATGCGCTCCTCGCCTTCCCACCAGCCTCCCAGCGCCGAACACACCCGTCTCCTCACCCGCATCCAAGAGCTCGAACGCTCCCTCCTCATGTCCCGCGAGGAGACCGACGAAGCGGTCGAATGTCTTCACTCGTCTCAACGCTCGGAGGTGGCTCTTCGCTCGAGGATCTCGGGGTTGGAGCTCGCCCTACAGAAGAAAGAGGAAGAGGGAATCTTCCACGACCCCGACTCGGAGGAGAGGGCGCAGAGGGCCGAGATGAGGTTGAAGCAGGTCGAGGAGGAGAAGAAGGGCGTAGAGATGGCGCTCGTGGAGAAGGTGGATGAGTGCGAGAGGTTGAGGAGGAGAATGGAAGGTGTAGGATTTGAGGACGACGATGAAGAAGAGGAGGCATCGAGCGAGAGCGTCAGCATCAAGGACCCCGAGCTCGGCGCCGAGGAGGAAGAGGAAGAGGGTCAACTCGTCGACTTGCCAGGCAACAAGACCCCGCTCTCGTTCGAGTCGGTCGAGACGATGGAGGGAGAATGTTCGGGATCGGCTGGAGAGGGGAGTGGAGTCATGGTCGACGAGACGAAGAAGGAGAGAACGAGTACGAAGGGATCGCCGAGCAGGGGAGGGGCCGAATTTGTCGTCGGTTGAAAGACCTTGATGCAGTAGGAATAGCTTGGGTATCTGTTGTAAATATCGCGATGGATAAGATGTGCTTAGCGAGCTGGAGAGCGAGCACGAGCTAGTCGGCAGCTTGCTATCGCCGAGAATTGTCCTACGAAGGCCGGGAGGAGGCGAGAGCAGCTTCGAGCCAAACACGTATTCTGATAAAGGCGCTCTTCATCCTTTGAGTCACCTCTGCTCAACGCTAGCCCCTCTAATTCCCGCTCAAGCTCGCGTTGCCGGCCACTTCACGCCTCTCTCTCTCTCTCTCTCTCCGCTCTTCTCGCTCTTCTTCTCTTCGGCGCCGCACAGCACCCGGGACCATGGCAAGGCTATCACCACAAGATCGAGCTCTGCTAGCGAGATACGAGCGGATTGCAGACGCTACCAAAGCGATTGCTCGACGCACCAGACTGCACGTAATCGGGGCGAATACGTTGCGGGAGCTGGGCTTTGGTGAGTAGTAGCGGATCTCAGGGATCTTCCTTGAGCTGCGCTGATGTGCCTTCGCTCGCACAGGCTCGAGAAAGGACGAAGCGCTCTACAAGTGGGCTAATAGAGTGAGTGAGGGGCCACGAGAAGCCGGCTGAGAGCATCGCAGCAGGACGTGCTTCCTGCAAAAGAATTATGACTCACACAACCTCCCACAGAGCTTCAACACTGTCGGGCCGACGCTCGAGGTGCTCTTTCGGACCGAGAATCAGGATCTCTCGGCGAGCATGGTGATGCTCTTCTACAGTCTCGTTCACGACAAGCTGCTCTGCAATAAGCTCATGACTCTCGGTGCGTAGCCCCCCTCAATAATTCTCTCATCTCGCTACGCGCTCACAGTCACGTACTCGGCCCTCAGATGGATTCGTTCCCTTCCTCGTTTCGCTCCTGCCATCATCGCAAGACGACGCCTCTGCAAAGGCGCTCCACTCCATCGGCAAGTGCTTCGTCCATTCGGCGCGTCCCGAACGGCGCAAGCTGGCCCTTCTCGTCGCCAAACCGGTCGTCGCTCTCGGTCGGAGGCTAGAGGCTGGTGATGAACGGCTGTACTGGGTTGCTTGGGCACTTCGTCAAGCCTGTTGGATGAAGGAGGTCAGGACCAGCAAGATGGTGAGTGTCATGCTGGCGACGTCGGACGTTCTCGTCTCGGCGTATCGCTAACCCCGACGCTTCTCTCCCTCGTAGGGTATTGATGTCGACGAGACGCTCGGCTTTTTGATGACATGCTTCACCAACTCGTGAGCTACAGCAGAGTACCCGTTGCTCATTCACTGACTCACTCCTCTCCTACTTCCGTCTGTCACTTCTCTCGCTCTCCTTCGTTCCCAATGACCCACAGAGACCCAGAAACCCGCAGCGCAGCCTTCACCGCATTCGTCAACCTCGCAGAAGCGCGAGGTACCCACGTGCTGAAGAGCCCTCGACACCTTCGCTGCCTCGTCGCTTTCACCACTCGCCATCCGCTCCGACAAGCTCGCCTGCAAGGTCTTCGCTGCCTCTACCGACTGTCAGACAGCCTGTAAAAGCCACCAGGCACGGTCGTGACGCGGGAGACAGCAGAAGTCGCCTACAACATCATGCAGGCCGACCCCGAATTCCTCCCTTTGCTCAAGGAGCATAACGGCCGCTCGGAAGCACTCATGGCCGCTGACGGGCAAGATCTGTTCGAGGACACCCTTGATGGGCTTTGCGCACCTGACTGGGACATTGAAACAGTACGTCTTGCCTCTCGAACCCATTTCCGTCATCGCCGAGGTCGGAAGCTGACACGACCGCGCCCCAGTAGGTCGCAAATTGGCAGCCGGCATCATGAGGTTCGAATTCGGCGTACACGATGGCCAAACGCGCGTAAAGGACTCCTCCCCCCATCCCTTCACGGGCCAGCCGAGCTCACGCCCCGACCTCGCACATCCGATCTCGTTCCTCAACGAGACCTTCCCACTCGCTGCTGCTGCTCTGCGCCGAAAGGAGGGACCTGACTCTCTTGGCGCACTGCGTATCGACATCCGCCATTGCCTGCTTACGAATCAAGTCGCCGAAGCGCAGAAGCTGGCCGAGAAGAACCTCGCTCGTCATCCAGAATGCCCCTACCTGCACTTCGTCCTCGCGTACAGGACGATCTACACTCTGGAGGCGTACGACTACGCTCTGCAGGTGCGCGGCTCTCACCTCGAGCTCGGCCTCCTTACTTATACGCTCTCGCACTTCGCAGGGCCTCAAGCTCAAATGTATCCCGCTGTGGATCAGGCGCGCGCTGCATCACGCAGTAGCAAGACATACCAGGGTTCTCGGTGTGCCTCTTTTGTCACCCAGTGCACGTTCAGCACTGATTCGCTCTTCTCCGATAGCTCTCGACCTCATCGCCGACGCCGATGAAGTGAGCCTCAAGAAGGCGTGGAAATACCTCAACACTACCCTCACCCACCTCGCACACTGCATCGACTTCTCACCTCCAGATACTCATAACCTCCGAGAAGTCATCCATCAACTCCTCCCTATCATGCTCGTGCTCGACGAAGCGCGCGGAGGTCTGGGGCATCTCACGTTCGAGAACTTGGGGGACCTCCTTCAGCTAGCAAGGATGTGTGATAAGGTCAACAAGGCGTGGCGGACCACGAGCTATAACCTTCCGCAGATGTGTTGGCGGCTGATCGAGGAGCACTTTGACGAGGCGTTAGCGGAGTGGGAGCCGGTGTTCGGCAGGTTAGGGAAGGAGGCGCCGACGAACGGGCAGCAGACGAAGCTGGAGGATGCGTTGGAGAAGCTGGAGGTCCGTGGTGAGGTGAGTTCGGCGCTGAGATTGAGCTTGATGTCGAGTTGAAAGTCGAGCCGAGCCGAGCCGAGCCGAGCGCTGACCTTCTCTGTCTCGCCCTCTCTCTCAACTCGTCCGCCCGTCGATTGTAGACCGGGCAAGGGGGCGTCGACATTTGCGCGTTCTGCACTTCTCCATCGGCCTCGCTTCTCCGCTGTGGGCGCTGTCAAGGTGAGCTTCTCGGTCTCGCTTGCTCGCCGCTCAGCTTCGAAGCTGCCTCGCCAGTCGACCGAGCTGACTCCTCTCCCTCACAGTCACGCGCTACTGTAACCGCCAATGCCAGAAGGACGGGTGGAAGGCGCACAAGGCTTGAATGGCGCTAGCGAGGATCAGCGGGCTAAGCTGGCTCCCATGGTCGCCAAACCGGTTCTGGCTCTCGGCCGGAGGCTTCAGCTTGACGATTCTCGACTCTTTTACGTGGTGCTCATAGTCAACCACGCTTGTACGGTTACAGAGGTCAGCACCAGAAAGATGGTGTGCTGCTTTCTCCATAGACTCTTCGTCTCGGGCGCACCGCTCACTGTCGCTCCTTCTTCCTGCAGGGCATCAACATCGACCAGACGCTCGACTTCCTCCTGTCTTGTCTAGACACATTGTAAGCTCTTCCTCAGCGCAGGCTATCCCCTAGCTGACTCTCTCCTTCTCCTCCCATCTCGGCTTTCCCTCCCTCGCCTTTCCCTCGTCGACAGAGAACCACGTACTCGTGGCACCGCCTTCCAAGCGTACATGAATCTCACTGGAGAGCGACGTACCCATGTCCTCAACAGCCCCAAACATCTTCGCTCCCTCATGGGGTTCGCCTTCCGACATCCGCACCGCAATATTCGCCTCGCAGCTTTCCAGAGCCTCTACACGGCATCGCACGACTACGAGAAGAAGCAGTCAGGTCTGGAGGTCAGTACTGCATCAGCGAGGGAGGCGATGGGATTGGTTCGGAAGGAGTTTGAGCTGGATCCTTCGCCGAGGCCCGAGCCGGGGTTCGGAGAGGCGGTGCTGGTCGATATGGGACATTGGACGTTCCGTAAATTGACTGACCAGCTATTGGTTGCGTGGGATTTCTACGTGGTGAGTCAGCCTTTGTGGCTAGCATCGCCGAGGTCTCGAAACTGATCGCCGAATCGCTTCGCAGTTCGGCACCAAGCTCGTGCAGCTCATCCTTGTCTGCGAGCACTCGATGGTCGACGGTCCTCTATGCGTCCCCGACACCAAGCCACATCCCTTCACCGGCCGCGCAATCCTCGACCACATCCCAACGCGCCGATCCGACTTCTCGGCGATGCGCTACCGCTAGCGGCGGCCGCTCTTCGTCAAACCGATGGCGAGTCATCTCTCGGAGCGCTCATCCTTGAGCTCAACTATTTGCGCCAGCGCGACCGAGCCCAGGAGGCTCGTGATTTGGCCGAGGCCAGCTTGCCTTTACATGGCGATTGTACCTACTTGTACTTGTTCCTCGGCCATGATGACGAAGACCAGCTTCGTGCCTGCAAATACGCTACGCAGGTGAGTAAATGGACGGGAAGAGTGACTCGGCGCCCCGCTGACCTTGCCGCCGAACAGGGCCTCGCACTCGGAGCTGAGGGGTTCGTAAAACACGCCCTTCACTCGACCGTCGCAGAGAGTGGGATAGCCATTGGTGAGCTCGGGTTTATACCGCTTTTGACGTTGACCTCTGTACTCACTTCACTCGCCTTCAGCTTTCGACTTCATCACCGAGCGGCGCTTCTCCCTCGCCTGGACCTACCTCCGCTCCGCCCAGCACCACCTCAAACTCTTCATTGACTCTTCCCATTTGGACTATCCGGCCCTTCCGTACCACATACATCTCCTTCTGCTCCTGACCCTCCTTCTCAGCTTCGATACCGATCCCCTCACGCTCTCTTCCTTCGCACCGGAGCTCAAGAAGTTGGAAGTAGGGGCAAGACTACGGAAGGCGTGGAAGGGGACTAGATGGAACAAGCCAGCAATGCTTTGGAAGCTGGTTAAGGAGCACTTTGGGGAGATGGAGAGGGAGATGGAGGGCAGAGTGATGAACCGGGAGTTGGGGAGTGAGGCATGGCTGGCGGGGGAGGGGGTGCTGGATCTGGAGGATAGGCTGCAGAGCTTGGCGGTGTGGGAAGAGGAGAATCCTGGGACTGTGAGTGATGCTAGCTCTGCCTCAGTCGCGCCCAAGTTCGCTTGACCGACGGCTGACCTCCCCGCTTCTCTCTCCTCCTCGCCCATCTAGATCCCTGAAAGAGATCCCGAGCTTTGTGACTTCTGTGAATCTAGACCAGCAGTGGTATTGAAGTGCGGTGGCTGTCATGGTGAGCCTTCTCGCCCTCCTCTCCCCTCCGAGTCGGCTCTCGTCGAGCGCTCTCGCCCACGCCATCGCTACTGACCCACACGACACCCAAGCTGACCCCATCTACTTGCAGTAACCCGCTACTGCAACGCGGTCTGCCAGAAGAGCGGCTGGAAGGCTCATAAGCCCGTATGTCAGCGTCTCGGTCGATCGTCAGGGTGAGCTTTCGTCGCCGACGGAGTCTCTGCCACTTGCACCCATCGCGATTGAACATGGCTGTACTGCTACACGTGTTGTAGCTCACTTTCGCTACTCAACTCGCTCAGCATCGCATTTGTAGCCGTCCTCGAGAGGTCGCTCGCCTTCGCTGAGAGGGCTCGCGAGGAATTGTTGACGTTCGAGGAGCTAGGCGAGGCTTCCGGAGGACTTCGATTGATCAGAGCATTCTTCTAGCTTACCGGCGTGGTGTCAGTCCTGCCTACTTCAGTGCTCGGCGAGGGGGCGTCTTCGCCGTTCGCAGGAAGTCCGAGATTGGCGAGTTGATGTACTGCAAAGCAGCGAGCGGCTTTCTGGGCTAAGCTGAGCTAAATAGGACCCGTACAGGTCCAAACTGCTCTGCTCACCATCAGTCTCGACCTAAACCGCCAATTTCCAGCTCGACCCGGCTCTCCCTCCCTGTTCATCCTCCTCGTCGCTCTCTGTAGCATGTCGCTCGCCCCGTTGCCGCCCCGTTCTGCAGCTCAGTCTATTCAGCTGCCACAGCACCTGGACGCCGTCCGCTCGAAACTGGTACACCTCATCGACGCCCTCTCGACCCTCCTCTCCCAACTGCACTACCTCTCGCTCTCGACGCCAGAGCCCACCTCTCAGAACCCAGGAATCCTCCCTTACCCTGACTTGCTATCGCGGTACAACCTCCTGCTATCCCATTTCTCCAGCTTGAGCTCCCTGCTGTCGAGCGTAGGCGACCCGCGAGAGGTGGAGAGGAGGAAGGAGGATCGAGGGAGGGATGAGAAGAGGGAGAGGTGGGAGGGCAGCTTGGTCGTCCCTGCTGTAGGGGTGGAAGAGCAGCAGGATTGGTTAGTAGGGATGTTGTTGAGGACGAAACAGGTGCGCCCTCGCTGCTCTCTCGCGGCTCTTCGCCGTTGCTGAGCCGAGCTAACGCCAATACATGACTACAGACTCCGCCAGTCGAAGCACACCTCGCCTCTCTCCTCGCATCCCTTCCCTCGTCCTTCACAGACCCCAGCACCTCCTCCGCCGCCCTCGCCGCCCATTCGGCCCTCACCAGCTCCGCCGCATCCCTCATCGCATCGCTGAAAGAACAGCACGAAGGCGAAGAATGGGACTGGCGCGGTCGAGTCGAGGTAGACGATCATGAGGAGGAGGAGGAGCAGACCGAAGAAGAGAGGAGGAGGAAAGCCGAGGAGGAGAAGCAGAAGGAGGCGAGGGAGAGGAGGAAATGGAGTCTTCAGGAGGTGGCCAACTTTCAGAGGACGGGGAGGGCTCCGGCACATGTTACTGCCGAGCGGGAGAGGAGGAGGAAAGCCCCGCAGGGGCAGGAGCAGGGGACGGAGATGATCGTGGTGGATTGATACTAGGGTCGGTAGTTGGGTTGTAGGGTGGAGAGGAAGAGGCAGTGCAGGTCTAGGATGTTGTATGATCCCCATTAGACTTGAAGGGTGGGAGAAGAGAGGAAAGCGCGCTCGGCAATGGCGTTCTCGGGCTCAGACTCCAGCTTGAAGTTCCGCTGTTTGCTCTGAAGCTTCTGAGAGCACGTCCAAGGATCCCGGAGAGTCTCCGACTCTCTCTCATCACTCACTTGAACACGAGCGCAAGCCCGGACTCCTTTGACTCCCGCGACTCCCTCCACTCCCTCCCCTCTCTCCTCGTTCCTCTCCTCTCGCCTCCCCGCCAGGTCGAGCAATAGGAACAACAAGACCGCATTACTGATACTACACTTCCCTCCTTTCACCACCAATCCCAATCCACCTCCCAATGCGCCCCCTCCGACCTTGCCAGCTCGGCCGACTCCGGCCCCATCATGCATCCACCGGCACCCCCTCCAACAACCTCTCCTGCAATGCGGCGATCGCTTCGTCGTCGATGGTGGTGAGGATTTGCATCGACTGTTTGAGGCGAGCGAAGCGAGGCGAGAGGGAAGGAGGGGCGAGGGCGGTCGTGGTTCGGGTGTAGAGCGGGCGGGGTAGAAGTGAGAGTGGACGAGGGTCGGCGGCGTACGAGGGTCGGCGGCGTAGGAGGGCAGAGCAGGGGGGCGAGAGAGAGAGAGATCAGGAGGAGTGAAGGATGGGAGGGAGAAGGAGGGGAGGGGAGGAGGGGAGCAGCGAGGAGGAGGGAAGAAGTCAGCGAGAGCCAGTCGGCGAGAGGAAGAACGAAGGACGAACCTTAGCGAAATCATCCAAAATGTCCTTCAGCTGTCCCTCCATCCGCTCCACCGTCTTCTGGCTCTTGGCGATCCGCTCGTAGGTCGCCAGGTTCTGTTCGGCGAGCTGTTTCGGTCCGAGGGCCGTCAGCTTCGGCGGGGAGGCAGAGGGAGAGAGAGAGAGAGGGAAAAGGAGGGACGTACAGCTAGCCTCTTGGCTCGTAGCTCTGCTGCAGCAGAACGGAGCACGGGGATCGTAGAGTTTGGAATCGTGATCTGACCGTCGGCGCCGAGTCTGTTCGGTGAGCACACGCAGGGGGGTCAGCTCGGCTAGGCGGCTCAAGAGGGAGTAGAGAGTAGCGCACTGGTACAGATTCCTCGGCTGTGCACCCTCCTTCTTCGCCTGCTTTGCCTTTTCGACCACCACATCCAGCTCGTTGGCGCGCTCGATGAATGAGTAGCGCTCGCACATATCTGCCCAGGCGAGCTGTATCATCCGAATCATTAGCCATCGTTCGGTGTGGAGGGCGAACAAGAGGACCTACAGGGATCCCCTCCCCCCAATGCCTCTCCACAATCCCCTTCAGTCCTCCCACAAGCAACTCAAACTGCTGCTTCCCCTCTACCGGTCCGTACACCTCCGACGACTCGAAGACCGCGGCTATCTCGCTGAACGACTGCTGCAGCGATTGAGGTGAGAGCACTTTGATGACCTTGCGCGAGGCGGCGAGGAGGGCTTCTTCCGTGAGTTTGGCGCGGCGGCCGGGCGCTGGAGCTACTGGTGTGGGCGCTGGTGCTGCTGCTGTGGTAGATGTGCTAGCGATGGGAGCTGCAGGGGCGGGGGGCATGTCGACGTCCATCTTGTGCTGAGAGACGAGGGACGCGTTGAATGTTGAGGGATCGCGTTCGAGTAGCGGAGCGAGCTGGGAAGGCAGTAGAGTAGTGCAGGAGTGTTGTGGTCGACGGGTATGAGCTCCGAGCCTGCTGTACGAGTCGAGATGAAGAGACGAGTGAGGAGAACGAGGGAGAGAGGCGAAACGCGACGAGCAGCGAATTGAGTCGGTGCCCCTGAGCACATCGAAACAGGTCGCCAGCAGCTTCAACGGGCTTGTAGACATACTTCTGGATCTTCCCTGCTGTGCAGTACATCCGTTCGCCGAACTCGGACTGGCAGGCCATGACCTCTCTCGCCGAGCAAAGAAGCGGAGACGGCCGGACGACCAGAATGCAAGCTAAGGGAGATTATAATCAATAGCAGTCCTACAAAGCTCCCGTCTGAGTTCCCCGAGTGTCGACAATCCTTCGCGAACCATCTCGGCGAAAGCGAAGAAGCTCGCCAGCACGCCTACAGGTGTGATGCTGAACGATTTTGAGGACAGAATGATAAGCTAAAACTGCGATGTATGTGCTATGTTCAAGAGACTACGAATGCGAGGAGTTGGGCGAGTTGAGCTCCCTCCGGCGAAGGATCAGATCGAGCTCCATCATGTTGGGCGCCTGCAGTCGGCCTTGTGCTCCTTCCACCCGTCCTTCTGACATGTGCGATTGCAGTAGCGCGTGACTGTGAGGGAGAAGAGTCAGCTCGGTGGACTGGCGAGGCAGCTTTGAAGCCGAGCGGCGAGCAAGCGAGACCGAAAAGCTCACCTTGACAGCGCCCGCACCTGAGATGCGAGACAGATGGAGAGGTACAGAATGCGCAGACGTCGAGGCCCTTTTCCCTGGTCTGTAGTCGGCGGGCGAACGAGAAGAGAGAGAGGGAGGGAGAGAGGCGAGAGAAGGTCAGCTTCAGCGCTGCTCGGCTCGGCTTCGAACTCGACCTCAACCTCCGTCTCAGCGCGCCAGAAACAGGACTCACCTCACTACGAATCTGTAGCCTCTCCATCTCATCTTCCAGCTTTGGCCGCTGTCCATTCGTCCATGGCTCCTTCCCTAACCTGCCGAGCACGGGCTCCCACTCTGCTAACGCCTCGTCAAGGTGTTCCTCGAACAGCCGCCAACACATCTGCGGCGAGTTATAGCTCGTGTGACCCCACGCCTTATCAACGCGATCGCACAGGCGCACTCGTCTGAGATGGGGTTCCAGCGTCTCGAGCGTGACGCTGTGGGAGTCGTCGAGAACGAGGGAGAGGGTGAGGAGCTGATGGTAGCCTTGTCGTAAGCTGACGCCATCCAAGGGAGAGATCTGGATGAAAATTTCGAGGTGGGCCATGTCGAGGTATGTTGAAGCGCTCTTGACCGTCGAGTCGGTCGGTTCGGCAATGGCGCTGAGGGCTGATGAAGGGGCGGGTCAGCGCTCGAGGACGTCATGTCCTATCCTATGAGAGTGGCGCATACCAATGGCGATAGCGTGAGTCGCTGCTGCCGAGTGCAGTGCTCGCTCCAGCCATAGTGCCGAGCTGAACTTTAGGCCCTGCGAAGTGCGAATGTGCGTGAGCGAAAAGTGCCCAATCGACGTAGCGAGGACCGTACACACCTCTTCAGCATGGGTGTAAGCGAGCCGGTTGTCCTTGCTGTTGTAGGTGAGGACGTAGTAAAGATAAGGGCACTCGGGATGGCGGTCGAGATTGCTCTCAGCCAAGTCGTAAGCCTCGTCGTTTCGGTGCAATAGCAGGTGATGCCTGATGTCGATGACGAGGGCTCCAAGAGAGACTGCCCCTTCCTCTTTACGAAGGGCAGCAGCTGCTATCGGGAACACGTCGCTGATCTGCATGACTGGATTCTTGAGGTCGGGTTGACGAGTTGTTGCGCCGGTGAGAGGGTGAGGCGGGCCTGGCACGTGGCGGAGTCCATCGGAGACACCAAACTGGGTCTTTTGGATGATCTCCTCGAGCTCGTCGCCGAACTGTGAAGCCAGAAAGAGATCAGCCAGCCGTCTCGGCGATGAGTGAAACGGCGCTGAGGAAGAAAGGCTAACCGACTCAAAGTCCCAATCGGGTGGTCCAAGATTGTCAACAGCGTTGTGGAACCACTGCAGCCCCACTGCAGCCCTATATTGGCAAGAAGCGCCTCGGTGACCATCGCCTGCTCGCCGTGAGCTTTGGCGTAAGCGGCCCATTCGGGATCCCCCCACAGAATATCCTGAGCTGCCTGCACCGTCTTTTGACTGACAGCCGATATAAGCGGTTTGTTGAGCGGGCTCGACAGTTGGTAGAGGCAACGAAGAGCCTGTAGGCGAGCCGGTCGGTGCGGATGGCGAGAAGCGAAGGCGACGAGGCAGCGGAGATGTCGAGGGCTCTTGAGTACATGAAGACCTCGCTCTTCTGCGAGTTTGGCGAAGGCAGTGAAGGCAGCACCGCGCGTTCGTGCGGCTCTGTGGGTGGTTGAGAGAGGTCCGAGAAGCGAAGCGGAGGGTAATGGAAGGCGAGAAGAGCGTCAGTGACTGCGCAGCAGTGATTGAGATGGGGCTCACGGGTCGGTGAAGCATGTCATGAGAAAGCCAAGCGTCTCGTCGACGTCAATGCCCTGCGAAGAGAAGGCGAGAGGGTGAGCGATACGCCGAAACGGATATCTCGCCAGAATACAGCTCACCGTCTTGCTGTTGCTGACCTCCTTGTTCGGACAAGCACGACTAAGGAACAACACCACGAAGAAGAGCCGTATATCGCCAGCCTTCAACCGGCGACCGAGAGCGACGACCGGTTTGGCGACGAGGAGGGCCAGCTTGCGCCGCTCGAGATTCTCCCGCTGGACCATGCACCTGCTGATGCTATAGAGCGCCGTCCCGGAGATCTCATCTTGAGGGCATGGGAGCAGGGAGGCGAGGAAGGGAGCGAATCCGCCTGTGCGCCGAAGGAGACTCGTGAGCTCAATAACTGGATGCGGAGGTAGCGGGAGAGCGTACCGAGCGTCAAGAGCTTGCTGGTGAGCACTACGTCGGTGACAAAGTCGTAGAGCAGCATGACGACGCCTGCCGAGAGCTGGAGATTCTCGGTCTGGAAGAGCACTTCGAGCGTCGGGCCGACATTGTTGAAGTTCTGTAGGATGAGAAGATGAGCCCTATTCATCTGCAGGGAAGCGCGTTCTGCTTCGGTGTTCTCACATCGCCTTCTTCATAGCTGGAGGCTAGAAACTCACTCGATGCATCCACTTGTAGCTCGTCTCGGGCTTGCTGAGGTCTGTGAGAGCGCCAGAACGGTCAGCACAGACTACACAAAGCTCTACGAGTTTCAGTTCTACGCACCGAAGCCCAGCTCCTGCATCACATTGCCCGCAACCACCTCCGTCTTGGTGCGTTCAGTAGTCGCTTCCGTCGCGTCCGCAATCCGTTCGTGCTTGGCTAGCAGCGCTTTATCCTCTGTTGATAGCCTTGCCATAGTCCAAAGTGCCGTACGGCGCGTCAAAGTACAGAACAGCGAGAAAAGCGCAGGAGAGCGAGCGGCGAAGTGACGCGCGAGCTGAGGTTGATTAGGAGTGGTATCGTTGAGCCGAGTCTAATGGTGGTACACGAAGAGACCTAATTGCCATGTGCTCGTGTTCCAAGCTACTCTGTAGCGCCCACTGAAGTGAACGCTCGCTTCTCGGCGATGGCGAAAGTGCTGCTGAGCACGAGCACGAGCGGTCGGGTAGAAGTCGATTGGCATCAAGCAAAGCAAGCTACACGCCCTCCTCACAAGCAAGCAAACAAGCAACTCCACTCCCAAGCACCGAGCGCCTCACTTCTTCGAGCTCTTCTTCTTCTTTCCCCCCTCCTCCTCGTCATCCCTGATCCTCTTGCCGCTCTTGCTCGACGATGACGCCCTCCTCGCCGGCTCGGGCATACGAACTTTGTGGACGAGCTCGATCCTGCTCTCCACCCCTCCCTTCCTCCTCGCCGCCTCGAGCTCCCTCAGCTTCTCCTCAATCTTGACGACCGCCTCCCATCCCCACGCCTCGACCTCCTCCAACTCATCATCATAAAGCGACTGCTCCATCGCCGCAATATCAATCCTCTTCAACTGCGTCGCCCACTCGGTATCCAACGCCTCGACGAACTGTTCGGGGGTTGATGCCCGCGACGACCGACCTGCTCGAGTTCTGAGCGCATTGGACGAGCGTGAGGTGCTTGATCCTAGCGGGCGAGTTGGAGAGCTGATGGAAGAACTCGGCGCCGTGGAGGTTCATTGGTCCTCCTACGGTGAGCGAGTCGAGGTGTTGGCCGAAGTGAGGGGCGAGGAAGGTAGCGGGTCGATGGCCCGAGTCGGGGAGGACGAGTTGACCATTTTTGTAGAGGCGTTGTGCAGTGAGTTGTAGGCGTGCATCGCGTGAGGTGACGGGAGGCACGTCGAAGAGGTCGAGGTGGAACGTGCGGAGGTGGGCGACGAAGGGCTGGAGGGCGAATTGAAGGGGTTCGGGAGGGATGGCGAAGGAGGGACAGGCTGGGATGGTGAGCGCTGGAGGACCGATCAGTTTGCTCACGATAAGGTGCTGGAGGATAAGGGGGTTGAGGCCTGAGGAAGTGAAGAGCTCGGGGAGGGTCGAGGCGGGGTCGAGGGAGACGCGGACGAGGACAAGCGTTCTGAGTTGGGCGCCGAAGRGGGKGGGGGKGGGAGGACGAGGTAGGGCGAGGAAGCGAGCGTTGGCCGCGGAGGAGTAGAARAGGYCGACRAAGCCAYGGCCGAGCCCTTGGAGCTTCAGATCCTCCAATCCCTCSAGCTCGGCGAAGATGCCTGCGGCGTTCGAGTAGCCCGTTCCCTGAATCTCCATCGACCTGACCTTCTTGAACCCTCTCAACGCCTGGATGATGTCTCCGTCGATGTAGCCGCCCTTCTCCTTGGCCGAGATGTCGAGAGTGCCGAGCTCGGGGAGGGCGGCGGCGAGCTTCYTGATGGCTTGGGGCGTCACGCCCGGGCCCGCCGGGTTCTTGGGGTTCTTGCGCTCGCTGATAGTGATGTGGACCGCCTTGACGAGCTGCTTGAGGTAGCCTTTCTCGCGCCAGGCGGGATGTACGACTCCCTCCTCGTCGCGATAGGCCGGGTGCAGGAAGGACTGCTCGAGCGCTTTGTTGACCCCAGTAGCCCTGCTCTCACTGCTGATCAGGAGCGTATCGAAGAGGATGGCGCGGGCGAGCGAGGAGAGCGGGCGGAGGAGAGTGAGCGCTCGGATCGTCTGTTCAAACTGGTGGTAGTCGCTGCTGGGGTTGGTGCGCCAGCTGGAGGGCGTAGGCTGCTTCAGAGTAGCGCCGAGCTCGGAGAAGATCATGTAAATGATCTCGACGGGCAGGCGAGGCAGCTCGCGCTCGAGCGTTGACTGGTCTTGAGCTGGCGGAGACTGCTGAGGTACAGAGCTGCTGTACTGAGCCATCTTAACGTGTATATAGTCCTGTAGGCTGGTACGAGCGAGTCGAGTTGGAAGACGAGTTAACAGCGAGAGGCCAAGGAGCGATTCGCGTTCGACGGTTCACGCTTCGACCGAATCGCCTCAATCCGACTCGAATACAGAATGGCCGCTCCAGCAGCACCACTTGCACCGCTACAGGAAACTCGCCGCGTCACTCTATCCCTCCCACCAACCGCTGCCAAACCTCTCGTCATCCTCATCCTGCTCGCAGACACTCCCGTCCCATCGTCCGTTCTGTTCTCTTCTCCTACAACCTATCGAGATACAGCTAACGCTTCTCTACCCCGTACAGAGTCCTCTCTACCTTTGGCACCTACCACTCCATCTTCTCCACTCTCCTCGCTCGTTCATCCGCTCTTGCTGCGTCAGAAGCTCAGCAAGCCGGAGCAGATCCATTGGCGCTGGGACCCGAGCTGGTGGTGGAGAGCTACGATGCGGTGCATCAGGTGTATCCTACGGAGGAGAGAGTGAAGGAGGCGGATGCGGTGCTAATTACAGGGTCGGGTGAGTGGTTGCTCTGTTCGGAGCTCCGGCTCGGCGGGGAGGGTATGAAGGGCGCTGGGAGTCGATGGACAGGTCAACAGACTATACATCGTCCTTATCCTGCTCCCGAGCCCTCTCCACCCTCGCGCACACGTAAGCGATAATCGCTGACATCCTCGCCGAGCAGCTTCCTCCGCCTACCTCTCCACACCCTGGATCACCTCCCTCGTCTCCTACGTCTCTCAACTCCCCACTCTCAACCCAACTCTCAAAATCTTTGGCATCTGTTTCGGCCACCAGATCGTCGCTCGAGCGTTCGGGAGCAGTGTGGAGGTCAATGAGAAGGGGTGGGAGATTGGCGTGAGGAGTTTGGATTTGACAAAGGAGGGGAAGGAGCTGTTCGGTGGGGAGAAGCTTGTACGTCTACTCTCGCTTTTCCTCTGTGGCGCCCGAAGCTGACTCTCAGACGAGCAGACGATCCATCAAATGCACCGCGACCATGTCCCTTCCCTTCCTCCTTCTTTCGCCTCTCTCGGCTCGACAAAGGATTGCGACATCCATGGTATGGTCAGGAAGGTGGATCCTTCCAAGCCTCTGTCGCCAGAGAACGTAGGAATCATTACGCTACAAGGTCAGTCCCTCCTCTATCTCCGCCGAGGTTTCTGAGCGCCGAAGTCCAAAAACTGCCTTTTGATGATAGTGTGAGGGGGCGTGGCGCGGCGAGCCGCCGTCGGTCAGGTGCTGGTGTCGGACTTCCAAGTCGCTCCTCCGGCTGCCAACGAGCAGCAGCTTCCTTCGCGCTCAGATCTCAAGAGTCAAGCCTGAGCCGAACCCTCGCTGACCGGTCTGCTCCGACCCGCGCATATCTCCCTCCCTCCCTACCTTCCTACATCTCAATAAAACAGGTCACCCCGAATTCACTTCCGACATTGTGAACAAAATCATCGATGTGAGGGAGAAGGGAGGAGTCATTTCGCATGAGGTTGCCGAGGAGAGTAGGGGCTATGCGAAGGAGAGTGACGAGGGAGTGAGGATTGGGAGGGTGCTGTTGAGTACTTTGGGCGTTTAGATGAGCTGGAATGAGCTGTAGATAGTGAGCTGCAGAGAGATATGGGGGAAGAAGGCTCGGTGCGGGGAAGACGGAGCTCAGCGCGAACCGGCCACGATCTGAACTTCGACGTCTCTCAGCTCTCTCCTTCCTGCCTTTCCCTCGAATCGAATCGCAACACAGCACCATGTCGAACCACAATATTCCCGGAGTCAACGTGCTCGGTACGTCTGCCTTCTACACTGCTACAGGACAGAGCGAGCGGGGGCCGTCGCATGCTCAACTTGCGCGGGAGGGAAACGAGGCGAAAGCCGGTCATTCGTCGACTGTAGCAGCAGGAGGGAGTCGGTGATAGTGATTTGCTACATCTACCGCCCCGCTATAGCCCTACAACTCCCTCTCCACCACACACACACTAACGCCCCACCTCCCCTCTCTCACAGCGCCCGTCTCCTCCTCCCACGCCTCCATCCTCACCGCCCCGGCTCTCCAATTCCTCGCGACCCTGCACCGCAACTTCAACCCCACCCGCAAAGAGCTCCTCCACCGCCGTATCCTCCAACAAGCGAAATACGACGCCGGCGCCTTGCCTGATTTCTTGCCCGAGACGGCCTACATTCGTGATGACCCCAACTGGCAGGGACCTGTACCCATGCCTGGGTTAACGGATAGGAGGGTCGAGATAACGGGACCGGTCGATAGGAAGATGGTGAGTTCGGAGCGGGAGCTTCGCGGGACAGAAGGAGATGGCTGACGGGGAGCGCTGTACAGGTCATCAACGCTCTCAACTCGGGTGCTGCTACTTTCATGGCCGACTTTGAGGGTGTGTACTGCTCTCTCTTCCTCTGTGGCTTGCTCGGGAGCGCACGCGCGCTTTCACGCCCCTTCGGCTACTCGACTCGCCGGCCATCCCTCAGGTCGCTCGCGAGCGCACCCGAGGCTCCGGCTGTTGACGAGTACATTACTAACTCATGAATGTTCTCGCCCGAGCAGATTCCAACTCCCCCACCTGGGCCAACAACCTCGACGGCCAAGTCAACCTCCGCGATGCCGTCAAGAGGACCATCTCGTTCAAGAACCCTGGAGCCGATGGCAAGGAGTACAAGTTGAACGACAAGATTGCGCAGTTGATCGTTCGGTGCGTTGCTCGCTCTGTATCTTGCTGGCTGGGGGAGGGGAGCAAGGAGGGATCGCCGACGGAGCGAGACCAGGTCATCTCCGCCGAGCTCTCCCTCTGATCAGCGTCGCCCCGCGCGCTGAAGTACAGACCGCTGACCATTCCGCTCGATCTGCACACTACAGCGCCCGCGGATGGCACCTCGACGAGCCCCACATTACCGTCGACGGCCAGCCCATGAGCGGCTCGATGTTCGACTTTGCGCTCTTCTTCTTCCATAATGCGGCCGAGTTGTTGGCGAGGGGCCAGGGTCCTTACTTCTAGTACGTCCAGCTCTCTGGCCTCCCCTCCTGCTCTCCCGCTGTGTCGGGGCGGGTCGATTTTGAGGGGAGCGCCGAGCAGGGACGAACGCCGAGCTGACCAGCCGTCCATGTACCACAGCCTCCCCAAGATGGAGCACCACCTCGAAGCCCGTCTTTGGAACGATATCTTCCGCATGGCCCAGGATCTGCTCAACATCCGCCGCGGCAGCATTCGCGCGACTTGTTTGATTGAGACTATCACGGCCGCGTTCCAGATGGATGAGATCATCTATGAGTTGAGGGAGCATTCGAGTGGATTGAACTGTGGAAGGTGGGATTGTGAGTTGCTTTCTGTTTGCTTCGTTAGGCGCTGACGGAGCGCCGAGATCGCTCCAGCGCTCGCGAGAGATGATAGCCTTGGAGTCGTTCGCTTACCTCCCCATCCTCCTCCCCTCTGCACCCTCGACGCGACATCAGACATTTTCTCCTTCATCAAGAAGATGCGCTTCAACCCCGACTTTGTCCTCCCCGACCGCTCCAACGTGGCCATGACCGTGCCCTTCATGGACGCCTACGTCAGGTTGTTGATCAAGACTTGCCACAAGTGAGTCTCTTCTCTCTCCTCTCGGCCCTTCTCCCTCGCTTCTTCCTTACTCTGTCCTCGTCTCTCGTCCGGAAGACGAGCTGAGCCCGAGCGCCGAGAAGCAAGAGCTGACCCTTCCCCCCTCCCTCTCTTTCAAAAGGCGCGGTGTCGCTGCCATCGGTGGCATGTCGGCACAAATCCCCATCAAGAACGACGCCGCTCGCAACGACGCTGCCATCGCCAAGGTTCGCGCTGATAAGGAGCGCGAGGTTGCTGCTGGACATGATGGCACTTGGGTCGCTCATCCCGCTTTGGTGGGAGTGGCGCTTGAGATTTTCAACAAGGGAATGACGGGGCCGAATCAGGTGAGTCTTCGGGCGTTAGATGCGGCGAGGAGAGGAGAGGGGAGGGGAGGCGGGAAGGCGTCGAGCATGGAGGAGGAGCCAAAGATGAAGAGCGGTAGCTGACTCGAGCGCATTTGGCTCCAACAGTACCACATCCGTCGCGAGGAGGTCAACGTCACTGCCCTTGACTTGCTCAACACGAACGTCCCCGGAGGCATCACCGAGGCGGGAGTGCGCTCCAACTGCATGGCGTTGCTGCACTACTGTGCCAACTGGGTCGGTGGATTGGGTTGCGTGCCCGTGGATTTCGTGAGTCGCTTTGTCTTGTATCGGAGGGCGAGGAGGAAGAAGGGAAGCTGACTGATAGCGCCGAGCAGATGATGGAGGACGCTGCGACTGCCGAGATCTCCAGGTTTGTCCTCTCCTTCTCTCCTCACTCGTATCTCACTAACGCTCTCTCTCGTCAACTAGGTGCCAGCTCTGGTCTTGGGTCTACCACGGCTCCTCGACCGTCGAAGGCAAGAAGATCACCACTTCCTACGTCGACAAGATCTTGGATGAGGAGACGGTCAAGGTCAAGAAGACGGGATTGGACTCGAAGCGCGTGGATTTGAGTGCGAGGTACTTGAAGGAGCAGATTAGGCAGAAGGCTGTGTCTGATTTCTTGACGAGCGATTTGACGTGAGTTTTGGCTTTCGCTTTGCTCGTTGGGCGGAGGAAGGGGAAAATATCGCTGACCCTTTCTCCCTGTATCAAAGTCCTCACCTCGACGAGCACTCGACCCCCTCGGCTAAGCTCTAAGCTCTCCCTGCTCAGCCCCGAACCTCGGTCCTCGGTCGCTTCAGCGCCCGACCCGCTTGATAGCTCTCTCGTATAGCTCTCTCTTTGTAGTGAATCAAAGTCTCCTGATACCAAACTCGATTTGTCCCCTTACATTGCTAACAAGGCGTGCGAAAAGAGGAGGTTCAAAAGCAGCGCCGGCCGGCAGTGAGCGAAAGCCGAGCTCCTCGAAGTGGGGCCTCCACGCCTGCGCTTCTCTCCCTCCTCCTCCTCGTCCCGCTCAGGATGTCGCTCTATCCCGACCTCCCCGAGATCCTCGTCTCTCGCGACTCCCAAGACCCTCGAATCGCCATCGTCTCGCTCAACCGCCCGCCTCAGCGCAATGCGTTTACCGGCGAGATGAAGGATAGTTTGGTCGCGGCTTTTGGGAGGTTGGATAGGGATGATTCGGTCAAGGTGGTGGTGTTGAAGGGGGAGACTAACCCTGGGAAGGCTTTCTGTGCTGGGTGAGCGATTCAACTTGAGCGAGGAGCGCCGAGCAGGGGGCGCCGAGCAGCGTCGTGCCGACACCTTGCTGGCCCACTTCGTGTCATCTGAACTCTGTGCTGACATAACGTTCCACCGCCTTTTCACTTGCACTGCAGAGCCGATCTCTCCAAAGGCGATTTCTCGAGCAAGGGCCGTTACAGCGAGGATGGAGTTCCCACGATGGCCCGTCACCGAGACGGAGGAGGACAGACCTCACTTGCCGCGTTCAAGATCCGCAAGCCCACGATTGCGGCTATCAACGGCCATGCTATCGGGATCGGTGAGTCGGGAAGCGAGCGCCGAAGTCTGAGCCGAGCTGACCGGCTTCGGACGAGCAGGAATCACCATGACCCTCGGCTTTGACATTCGATTGGCGTGGGAGGATGCCAAGATTGGATTCGTCTTTGCCCAACGAGGCAGTACGTGCACACCAAGTGACAGGACGAGCGAGAATACTAACGAGTCGAACCCTCAGTCGTTCCCGAGGCCGCGAGTAGCTTCTTCTTGCCGAAGCTCATCGGCCACTCGAAGGCGATGGAGCTCTTCATGGTGCGTTCGCTGCTCCTCACCCTGCCCTTCGACTCGACCGAAGACCGAGCTCACACTCCCCACCCTCGCGCAGACCGCCAAAGTCATCCCGGCCTCCTCCCCCTCCCTAACCCAGCTCTTCTCCTCCCTCCACCCCTCGCCCGAAGCCACCGTCACCGCAGCCCTCTCCATGGCTCGCGACATCTGCACCTCCAACTCCTCCGTCTCCGCCGCCCTCCTCAAAGCCCTCGTCTGGCGCGGCGCCACCTCGCCCGAGGGGCAGCATCTCCTCGACTCGAAAGCCATGTTCGTCTCTGGTAACTCAAAGGACTCGATTGAGGGAGTGCAGGCGTTCAGGGATAAGAGGAAGCCCGAGTTTGTGGCTACGGTGCCGAGGGATTTGCCGAATGAGTTGTATCCTTGGTTCGAGGTGGTGGATATGAGGGATAGGAGCAAGCTGTAGCGTGTGTCGCATAGCAAAGAAGTCCGATCTCGAGTAGTCGGCGAGGAGTTGAAGAGCAGGGAGCGGCGAGAACTTCGCCTCATGCGCCGAGCTCTCCCTCGCCGAAGCGGTCACTTCGAGTTAAAGAGGCTGGCGCTCTATTGCGAGTCGAGACGGGTCAGGGATATCGTGAAAAGAACGCGAGCCCAAGAGAAGAGGGAAGGTGGGACAGGGGCGTGAAAAGGGGGAAACTGTCGGCGTGGGGAGCGGCGAAGGTTAGCTCGCTTTCTCACTCAAGTAGAGCGACTCACCAAAGACCGTACGCCAGAAACGAGAATCCACCACCGCGATTACTTTGCGTACTTGGCGGTCCACTCCTTACTAACCCGCATAGCATCCTGCTCGTTCTCCTTCCAGTGCGCAGCGACGTCGTTTGCCAGAGGGTCGTCCTGCGGGTTCGAGGAGGGGTCAGCGATGTCTTTTGAGTTGAGAGAGAGGTAAAAGAGGAACGAACGGGGTTCGGTGCGCTGAGCAGCGCTTGGACCGAGAGAAGGACGGTTCGGATCTGGAGAGCTGGCGACCACTTGTCCTTGAGGATGTCGAGGCAGATCCGGCCGAGCTTGTCTGTTGTAGCGATTCGAAGGAGACGTCAGCTCGTAGCAAAGAGGACGAGAGACAAGCGAGCACTGACCGATGTTAGGGTGGTAGAGCTTGGTAAGGAAGCGGACCTTGGGAGGCGACATGGGGTACTCCTCGGGAAGGAAGAGCTCGAGCTTGAACAGTCCACCTATTCCCAACATGACCGCGTTAGTTCTTCGCCTTGTAAGCAGAGGTCCGAAGTCAAACGACGAGTCGAACGCACCCTCGAATGGCGAGCCCTCGGGACCGCTGATCAGGACATCAAAGTAGCGGAGGTTGTCGTCGTGGGGGACGGCAGAGATGCCGGGGGGAGAATCGGCGATCAGGCGTTGGGTTTCCTGTAGGTGAGAAGCGAGGGGAAGGGCGTGAGTAAGGCCAGTTCGAGCGGCGCTGTCCCGTTCTCTGGCGATTTGGCCTATCGTTTAGGTTCGTACTGCAGTCCCCATGCACTCGATCCACTGCTACTGCTTCCCTGCAACTCGGTTTCGGCGTACAGCTGCCGCCCCGTCCACCAGGGCGCTGACAGCATCCCCCCGCACTCGTCGCCTGTAACCATCGTCTTGCGCTGCACGGAGACTGCACTGCAGTAAAACAAATGCTAGAACTGACCTTGATGATTCGCTTGGGGAGACCAGCGGAAGCCATGGCGAGCGAGAGAGGAGCAGGCGGTCGAGCGAGTGAGCGGGAGCTTGGGGCTTCGAAAGCGGGGCGAGAGGAGAGGGAAAGGGTGCAGAGGCGGTTGTCCGAGTCTGTAGGGCGATATACGAGTGCTTCAAGACTAGTAACGAGTGGCGACCGAGACGAAAATTGATTTGGCAGGGCGACAACCTCCGCAGCGAGCGAACCGCTTCTTGGCCTCCCGCTCTTCGCTAGTCTTCACTCGTCTCCCAACTCGACTCGCTCGTGCCGGCCTACAGAGGTCTTCGCGCGTCAGGATGGCTCAGTACAGCAATTCTGCGCCTCAGCAGCCTTCCCAGCAGCCTTCAGAAGACGAGTCGACGCTCGAGCGCGAGCTGCCTCGCCTGCCCGTCGAGATCATCTACATGATCTTCTCCGAGCTCGGCGCTACTCTGAAGCAGCCTACGCCGTCCAGTTGGCGCACCAACCCCAGCAGCGACTACCATCAGTTTGAACAGACGATCCGAGCGCTCACTCTCCTCCGTCCGCTATCTTCGCTCGCCCGGTCCATCCTCTTCGATACGCTCCTCATCAGCAGCGACAACAGAGCTACCGGCGTCAACAAAGCGCTCGAACAGTCCTTCCTGCACCCGGCCTATCGCGACGAGGAGGGAGTCCGACACCCCGCCTGGCGCGAGAAAGGCTACCTCAAGCAGCTCGTCAAGGCGGTCCACATCACTATCAGCGAGCGCAAGAACCCCAAGAACCCGGCGGGCCCGGGCGTGACGCCCCAAGCCATCARGAAGCTCGCCGCCGCCCTCCCCGAGCTCGGCACTCTCGACATCTCGGCCAAGGAGAAGGGCGGCTACATCGACGGAGACATCATCCAGGCGTTGAGAGGGTTCAAGAAGGTCAGGTCGATGGAGATTCAGGGAACGGGCTACTCGAACGCCGCAGGCATCTTCGCCGAGCTSGAGGGATTGGAGGATCTGAAGCTCCAAGGGCTCGGCCRTGGCTTYGTCGRCCTYTTCTACTCCTCCGCGGCCAACGCTCGCTTCCTCGCCCTACCTCGTCCTCCCMCCCCCMCCCYCTTCGGCGCCCAACTCAGAACGCTTGTCCTCGTCCGCGTCTCCCTCGACCCCGCCTCGACCCTCCCCGAGCTCTTCACTTCCTCAGGCCTCAACCCCCTTATCCTCCAGCACCTTATCGTGAGCAAACTGATCGGTCCTCCAGCGCTCACCATCCCAGCCTGTCCCTCCTTCGCCATCCCTCCCGAACCCCTTCAATTCGCCCTCCAGCCCTTCGTCGCCCACCTCCGCACGTTCCACCTCGACCTCTTCGACGTGCCTCCCGTCACCTCACGCGATGCACGCCTACAACTCACTGCACAACGCCTCTACAAAAATGGTCAACTCGTCCTCCCCGACTCGGGCCATCGACCCGCTACCTTCCTCGCCCCTCACTTCGGCCAACACCTCGACTCGCTCACCGTAGGAGGACCAATGAACCTCCACGGCGCCGAGTTCTTCCATCAGCTCTCCAACTCGCCCGCTAGGATCAAGCACCTCACGCTCGTCCAATGCGCTCAGAACTCGAGCAGGTCGGTCGTCGCGGGCATCACCCCCGAACAGTTCGTCGAGGCGTTGGATACCGAGTGGGCGACGCAGTTGAAGAGGATTGATATTGCGGCGATGGAGCAGTCGCTTTATGATGATGAGTTGGAGGAGGTCGAGGCGTGGGGATGGGAGGCGGTCGTCAAGATTGAGGAGAAGCTGAGGGAGCTCGAGGCGGCGAGGAGGAAGGGAGGGGTGGAGAGCAGGATCGAGCTCGTCCACAAAGTTCGTATGCCCGAGCCGGCGAGGAGGACGTCATCGTCGAGCAAGAGCGGCAAGAGGAGCAGGGACCACGAGGAGGAGGGGGGAAAGAAGAAGAAGAGCTCGAAGAAGTGAGGCGTTCGGTGCTTGAGATTGGAGTTGCTTGTTTGCTTGCTTGCGACGAGGGCGTGTAGCTTGCTTTGCTTGTTGCCTGATTCCAATCAACTCCTACCCCTCCCCCACCTCGGCGTTTCGGCGATGAAGCCAGCTCGGTCTTCGCAGACGGAGAGAACAGCAAAGCTGCGCACGCCTGAGCCCGAAAAGATAAGCTCCATCAAGAAGCGGAAGCGTAGTCGCTTCACTACTCGCCCTTGGAGCGATTCGCAGGCAGTTGGAGCTCGGAGCAAGACGTCGTCGAAGCTCTCACTTGCCGGCTTTCCCTCTAGAGTGGCACGTTGAAGCAAGCTTGATGAAGAGAGCTCTACAACTAACTATGACACGCTGGCCAGTATGGATCGTCTGCAACCGGCGATGTCGACCGACGTCGGCGAAAGCGAGACACCCCTCTCGCTTCTTCGCCCTTCTTCGTCCTCAGCCTTTGTCGCCGTCCTTGTGCGCCATGCGACTGGGTTATCGCCTTTATTACCAGGACAAGCCCCCGCTCGCCGTGGTAGGCTGCGATTCGAAGTCGAGGCGAGGGGCTTGAAGCGCTTCTGGCCGCTTCGGGCAGGTCTGCTTCCTCCGTCGCTGCAGGCTCATCAGGGCGACAAGGGCCAGGCAGGCTCTAAACCCGCATCAGTCTTGAACCTACGCCCTAATGCCCACGGCCAATGCGCTCCTCGTCGACGTCGTTTGGCTGCCGGCCTTCAGCTCTTACCTTCTCACCCGCTCGTCCTCGCTCGCCTCTTTCTCTCTACTCGCCTACTTCTCGCTGGGCAGCACCAGTACGCTCGACTGGTTCTAGCGCCATGCCTGCTCCCCGACACCCTACCCATGCGCAATATCAGCAGCAGGAGCGCACCGCCGCCCCCGCCTTCAGCAGCAAAGGGAAGGCAGCTCAGCAGTACCAGCTACCAGCGGACGGACTCGCCATCAGCTACGAGCAGCACACTGCACCTCTGTATCATGCAGACCAATCCGAGCAGGCCATGGGATGGGATCGTGTGAGTTTTCGAGCTTGGCTTTGGCGAGATGGCGGGCGAAGCGACCGAAGCTGACCTTGCGCTTCTATGTTGCTCTGCTACAGAACGACCTCCCCATCCCTCGCAATGTAACCAAGGGCAACGGATTCCTCGCTGCTTACGATCCCGAAACCGACACCTCGAATCGAGTCGACTCGGTCTTTGACGCCTACGCCGACATGTACGCCGACATGGACGACGACGACGAGGAGCAGACTGAGCAGGAGCAGGGAGGAGGAGGATACGATTCGAGCTCGACCCAGGACGCTCAGCCGCAGCTGGAGGACTACAGCAGCCAACCTCAGGCAAGGGAGCCCTGGGACCAGCGAGGCAAGAACGGTCTCTACGGAGGAGGAGGGCGTGGAGCCGACGACCGAGAAACGGGATGGGTCAGCAACTACGGTCTCGGCGGAGGTCGGGCAGCCGGAGTCGAGGAGTACTTGCGATACGAGGAGGAGCAGGTCGGCCGTACAGCTCGGCTCGACTCGAGAGACACTTACCGAGGCGGTCGACGGCGATCTTCGTCGGGCACCGAGCACTCTTCCTACGGACCCGTCACTCCCACCAATACCTCTTTCTCTGGACCCGCTGGCGTCCCTCACATCGCCAACCACGAGTCGGGCTACCGCCAAGGCAACTCTCCTCCATCTACCCAAGAGATCAAGCCCACCAGCAAGCTGTCCTTCTCCACTCCTCCTCCCATGCCTCGAGACGCCCAGCCACCGACTTCCCCTCCTCAAACGCTCAAAAAGAAGACCCCTCCCCCCAAGACCTCTCCCTCTGGCGTCGTCGCTCCCCTCGTCAACCCAATGCAGCACGTCGACACCTCCCTCCTCAACACCACCAGGCGCAAGTCGGCGTTCAAGTGGAGCCGCTCCAAGAAGCCGCCAGTCATCTCCAACCCCATCCTCCCCGACGGATTCGTCGAATCGCTCGGCATGGAGACATTCGCTCTCACTCCCGGCTGCTCGGCTCCCAACCACCTTTTGCACCACTCGTCCTCCTCTGCCGACCTCAACAGCGAGCATGCCTCATCAGCCAGCTCAGTCAAGTCGGGAGGCAAGAACGATAAGGATCAGAACCGCGCTCCTCGTCCTCGCAAGATTCCCAACCGCCCCAACTTCCTCCCCGCGCTCAAGCTCGGCGCACCGGACCTCAACATCCCCGTCTCCCACCCCGACGGCACGTCCTCCCTCCCTCGCCCGACCGAGTCGCCCATTCCCACTCCCGTTCGACTCCCCCTCAACGCCCTTCGTCACTCTTCCACCTCAGGTGACGAGCACAACTCCTCCGACTACTCACACGAGATCTCGGACGCCTTCCGCCGTCTCTCGCGCGATTCCGAGGTCTCGTACGCTCCTTCGTCCAAGACGCTCGCCTCGGCCGAGAAGACTCGGCGACTCTACTTCAACGGCATCCGCGAGGAGAGGGCCCGTCAGGCCGATCAGGAAGTACAAGCCAACCGGGCTCCCGTACTCGCCAACGCTCCCGCCATCCCTGCCGTCCCAACTCGCTACCAGGACGAAGTCGAGTCGCCCGCTCCTTCGCACTCGACTGCTCGCCACGGCTCGACCGACTCGGCCTTCCGCAACCCCTGGGGACCATCCTCTGGCGCGAGGCAAAGCGGAGGATCTTTTCACTCGAACGGAGGCAACAGTCGACGATCGTTCGGCACTCCCCAAGGCTTCAACAATGAGCCTCGCGGATCCATCTCCTCCCACCGGACTATCAACCAGCAGCCCTCCTCAGCCTACCGACACTCATACACTCGTCCTAAATCGTCCCTTACTCCCGCTCCCGTGATCGAGGCGTCCGAGTCGAGGGATTCGTCTTCCTACGGCGCCGCTTCGTCGGAGGATGAGGAGGAGCGTCAACGTGACGAGAGGGAACGACAAGGGTCGACGTCCTCGGCTTACTCGGAGAACAGCAACATCAACGACTACCTCTCCTCCACCTCTGACGACCCATCCTCCGACCCCTCGGAGGACATCTACGCCTCTTACACCTCCCCTCCTCCTCCTCCTCCCACCACCGCTCCTCTTCGCCGGAAATCTCTGGCTCCGACCGCTCCTCTCAAGCTTGGTCGCAGGCAGCAACAGGAGGAGAAGGTCGTCCCCTCTGCGATGGGCACGACGGGGCCGACCGGCGGCTTCAACAATTGGGGACACGAGGCGAGGGAGGCGCCGTTTGCTGGGTTTGGAGGTGCGGCGAGGGCGGAGCCGGATATTATCGGCGGGACTGGGTTCAGGAATCCTTTCGGTTAGAGTGGAGGAGCTTCGATTAGAGCAGGAGAGTGAGGAGGTCGCTGGACGGTCTCGGGTTTCGGGTATCGGTTGTCTTCTGTTCCTTTCATCATCTGTAGCATACACATCATCTCTCTTATAGCCTTAGCACGTGATATTATCGATGTAGCCTTTCCCTCCCTATCGGCTTCGAGCGAGCGAGAGCAGAGAGCGATGCTCGGCGAAGAGAGTCGGCTGTCTCTGGCGTCGGGTCGTCACTTGGAGTGAATCACTCGATCTCCCTTGTCCGGTCCCTCGAATGTGCTCTCCGTTGCCGTCGGCGGCGATCTTGTCTTCTCTATCCGACCTTTCTACTCAACTCGGGTTCAATGCAGCCGAGCGCGCGCCCCTCACTCCCTCGAGGACAGCCAATAAATCTACTCTTTGCACCATCTACAGCCCAATACACCACTCATGCCAACGCCGCCTTGACACTGCTATTGTCCAAGAACTTGGCCATTCTCGGCTCGACAAAGAGGGCTCTGCTCGGCCAAGGGTCAGCTCCCGTTCAGCTCTTCCATCCCCATCTCTCCTGAAGGAGAAAAACAACTCACTTAGCCTCCACCAGAACCTCTCCCTCAAGAGACTCAATCCGTCCCTCCACCCATGCTTTCCGGCCCTTGACCTCAAGCAGTTCAGTCTTGATCACGATGAATTGGTTCGCGAAGGTCGGCTTTTTGTAAGCGATGTCGAGGGTCGCGGTTACGCCAATGTTGGTGGGGAGGGCGAGGAGGGCCTTTTGGTTCGTCGTTGAGCAGGGAGGGAAGTAGCGGGAGGGAGGGCAGAGGGAGGGGGTCAGCACCGAGCCGCGTTCGGGAAAGGCGAGCGAGCCCAGGGAAGGAGCAGAGCAGGAAGAAAAAGCTCACAGTACGTCCCAAACTCTCATCCAATACCGTCCCTAGCAGTCCACCATGAACCACTCCCTCATGCCCACAAAGTCCCGCTCCAAGGTGCATAAAGAACACCTGACTCTTCTTATCCCTCGTCGCAAAAACCAGCGGGCTGATCGCAAACCGATTAGGCCCTTTCAAGCTGTACCCCGTTAGGCTATGGGGACCTGGAGGTGTTGCAGCGTAGGGTCGGTGCTCGGTGTACTTTGGGATGACCTCGGTCCGGCGGGTGACGGCTTGCTCGAGAGAGGAACCGGCGGGGGAGGTGGCTCCTTCGGCGATATCGTATGCTGCTACCATCTCTCCTCGTAGCTTGGCGACCAGCGGGAGAGCTTGCAGCTGCTTCTCCAGCTCCGCTGCGTTCTCCTTTGCTTCCTTCGAGTCGGCAGCATGTGGCGCAGCCGTCGGAATCGGGTATAAGAGTTGTAGGAGCTGTGGACGAGGGATGTAGAGCGAGAGGAGCAGGCCAGTGCTAAGGCCGGCGGTGAGGAGGGTTGCGTAGGTCAGGAAGGGGCGTTTGGTCGCGACTGGAGTGGCTGAGTGAGGGCGGGTGGACAGTGGTCGAAGGAATGGACGGGTCGAGAGCCGGAGGAGGGTGGATGGAGGGCGCATGGCTGTAGGACAGCTGAGAGACGGGAGACGCGCTGAGGGTAGCGTCATTCAGGTCAGCGGCGGCTGTAGGGGAGCAGAGAGGGCGGGAGAGCTTACCTAGAGTTGACCTTAAATATCGTACAGATAACCTCTGGTCAGGAAACGCGAGATGAAGCAGAACGAGCAGCAAGGACGACGAGGCAGGAAACAGAGCCGCGCGCCGGTCCTTCGCCAGCAAGAGCCGGTGGGCAATTACCACCTTTACAATTCCATTCAGCCTACGGCAACACCTTCTGCAACCAGTGCAACACATCTACTGTCTCCTGCTGGCCGAGGGTGTGGCCCATGCCTGCGAGTAAGGGAGAGGGGTCACCTCAGCTCGGCTCTGCTTGTGAGGGATGCGAAGCGAGAGAGATGAACGCACGAGGGTAAGCGTGCCATTCGAGGCTGGTGAGGCCAAGTTTCAGGAGACGTTGGTGCCCCTGTTGGGCTTTGTCGAATCTGGAGGCGAGGAGAGGGTCAGCGAGAGCGAAGGAGCGCCGAGAACGGCCGCCCAAGTCGAGCTGGCTGTCATTTGAAAGGAGATGGGTGAGCCAGAAGAAGCGGTGACGCACTTAATCATCTGATCCGCCTCGCCATGGCCCCAGAAGAACGGTGTAGTCTTCGATACGGGTTGCTGAAGCTGCGAAGGAGGGAGCGCCGAGAGAGTCTCAGCTCCCTTGCTTCTGCGCTCCTGGGAGAAGACTCATCCGAGGCGGACGGCGGGAACTCACAGCATCAATCCTATCCTCGTGGGTGAGCCCCAGGTAGCCACTCAGACACAGTATCCCAGCAAGCTTCTTCTTCGAGGTCAAGCCCGTCAAAAGCGAGAGAACTCCACCTGCATCTCACAGCCTGATCAGCTTTCTCGTCTTCTTCTTTCCGCCCTTTACAGACGGAACACACCTTGCGAGAACCCCCCGACGATCACTCTCTCGCTCGAGATCCCGGCCTGCTCCTCCGCCGAGACGAGCAATTTGATGACCTCCACCGAGGCGAGCATGCCCTCTGTATCCTCGTCTTTAGGCTGTCCTCCAAGGCCGCGGACGTCGAACCTGTTGCATACCACTCATCAGCTCCCGCGCCTCATCTTCATCGCCTCTCCCGCGCCGGGCAAGCGCTGAGCCGAGAAGCAGGCGGAGAGAGAGAGTGAGAGAGCCGACGTACCAAGAGGTCATCACCTGACCCGGCGCGAACGTAACAGCTCTCCTCGGCGCGTTTGTGAGGACCCATTTGACATGAGGGAAGTGGGGCGAAAATTGCTCGGCGAAGGAGAGCCAGCCTTCGGCGGTATCGCCGAGGCCGCTGTGAGGCGTCGAGTGGGGTCAGTAAGGTTACTGATCAGCGGGTGCGAGAGACGGAAGAGGGCAGTGAGAGAGCTGAGGACGGGGAGACGAGGAGAAGATGGAAGGAGAAGGAGAGGAATGAGAGGAGGGCGACGAACTGGCTGAAGATGATGGTAGCTGTATGCTCGGCCGGAGCGCTGACGATGAGAGGCTCCATTCCTTCGAGCTGCTGTACTGCAAGTGACGCGGGAGAAGCGCTCGGTGTTGGCGCGCTTGAGGTCGAGGGGCTGAAGACGAGGTAGAGGACAGCGAAGACTCCAGCGAGGAGGGTGAAAATTGGAGCGGAACGCAAGAGGTGAGAAGGTGTTGCTTTTGCTTTGCTGCTCGGTGTAGAGACTGAGGAAGCCAGCGCGGGAGGGAAGAGCTGAGCTGATGTGTGGGGTAGAGTAAGTCAGCGAGCGTCAGCAGAGTGGGTAGCAGGGAGCTGCTCACCTGCAGTAAGGTACAGCCTCGAGAGTAGAAGTGAACAGCAGCAACGAACGGCAGGAGAAAGAGCGAGGTCGAGCCTCGTCGGCGGTTCGCCTCCTCCCCTCCACTCGTTGCTCATTTCGAGGATGAAGCTCACATTCGCCGTCTCATTCTGCACCGTAGCAGCCGCAGTAGCACTTCCACAGCATCAGCAGCAACTCACCTTCTCCCCCTCGTTCCCCGGCCCCGCTTTGCTGAGCCTCAACCCGGACCTCGTCGCCCGCCTCTCGTCTCTCCCAGCGGCTCACGTCGACCAACTCGCTCAGCATGTCGCTCAGCTATCGGAGGAGCGTTTGATTCAATTGAACGAAGATGGCGGGCTGGTAGAGGTCACAGAAGGCGAGAAGGCCTTGCTCGTCTTCCAGGGGATCAAGTTCCGGGACGTCACCGACGATAGGACCGTCGCTGCTGCCGTACAGAGGTCCAGTCCGTCTCTCTCGCATCCTCTGAGCATCCTCATGCTTCCCCAGCTAATTGGATGCCCTACAGACCCCTACCCCACCAAGTTCAAGCATTCGGCCCACTCGCTCAACTCCACTTTCGCGCACCTCGATATCGAGGAAATGAAGACCTTCCTCGGCCAGTTCTCGGGCTTCTACACACGCTATTATCGCTCGCCGCAGGGCAAGGAGAGCCAGAAGTTCTTGCTCAAGTATCTTACCGAGGTTCGTTCGGCGCTCGCTTTCTCGCTCGCCGAGAGGGAGGATGCTGACAAGTGTGGGCAACAGATCCACAAGAAGTCTAACAAGAAGGCCAATGTCACTATCACTGAGTTTGAGCATAGTTGGGGGCAGAACTCGATCCTCGTGAGGATGGAGCCGAAGAATGAGAGCAAGGCGGATGATGCTGTTGTCATCATGAGTGAGTTGCGCTGGCTGGACCGCTTCGCCGAGGTTGTACTCATGCTCATCGTGTCCATAGGTGCTCACCAGGTCAGTCTCTCGCATGTCGAGGCCGCTTCGAAGCTTGACCGAGCTCGGCGCTGGCACCCCTTCGGCACGCTGACATCCCGTCGCTCCCCTCGCTTCGTATACAGGACTCGACCAACTCACTGCCCTTCCTTCGCGCTCCCGGCGCCGGTACGTCCTCCTTCTCACGCTCTCCCACTTCGCCTCGAGCCGCGCTCACCTCCCCTTCCTCGCTCCGCCCCCTCCCACCATCAATGCTCGCTCACTCATATGCTCGCTGCAATCCCTACAACAGACGACGACGGCTCCGGAACTACCGTCCTGCTCTCCGTCTTCCGCGCGCTCCTTCTCGAGGGCTTCGTCCCAACTACCAATCCCGTCGAGTTCCATTTCTACTCTGCTGAGGAGGGTGCGTCTCTTTTCCTCGTCCTCTTTCCACCTTCTTCACCTTCGAGAGAGCTCGCTGACCGGGTGAGGAACACAAACAGGCGGCATGCTCGGCTCCGGGGAGGTCTCGCGCTCATACGCCGAGCAGGGTCGCAAAGTCCGCGCCGTGTACCACACCGACGTAGTGGCCTTCGTCAAGGAGGGCACGGAGCCGAGGATTGGAGTCATCTCCGACAACGTCGATCCGGAGTTGACCGAGTTCATGAGGAGGGTGATTGACGAGTTCGGTGCGTTGCCTTTGCTCTTGAGCCTTCTCTTTTCGCTACGGATGAGCGGGAGAGCTGACCTCTGACTTCTGCGAATCACGCAGCCGAGCTCGACTACGTCAACACGAAATGCGGCTATGCCTGCTCGGACCACGTACGTTTCCCTCCTCCTCCTCCTTCTCCGTCTCGTTCCCTTGCCGCCCTCACTGACCTGCTTCCTCCTGTCGCAGTCCTCCTGGGTAAAGATCGGCTTCCCCGCCTCCTGCCTCTCGGAAGGTCGGTTTGAGGACAGCAATACTCGGATGCACAGCGCGGGAGATACGATGGATCAGCCCGAGTTCGATTGGGAGCATGTGAAGCAGTTTGGGAGGGTGGGGATTGCGGTGGGAGTGGAGTTGGGTGGGATGGAGAGAGTCTGAGCCAGCTCGGAGGAGACGGGAGCAAGGGAGAAGGCAGGAGAATGCCCGGCGACGAAGGGGCCGAGGGCGGTGCGGCCGAGTTGGACGGCGAGGGAGGTGTGTGACTTGCAACATTATCACCGGACTCGTATCACGCCCATGAGCCGACTGACAGGCGCGAAAGAGGATCTGAGAGCAAAAAGTGGAGCTGCTCGGCGCTCGCAGCTTCGGCTGTCTCTCTACCTCTTTGAGTTCGAGCCAAGCTTGCTTGCACGTTCAATGTCAAAGCCAAACCTCTAGCAAGGGAAACGGCTAGCGTAGTGCAACAGAGGAGCCGGTCGTCCCGAGTCGAAACCCCTACCCTCGGCCTGGGACGAGCAGCGAGACAGCTCTTGAGCTCCGAGAAGATTTGCCTGTCTCGCCCGATAATGAAAAACGAGCGCACCTCGAGCTAGTGCAGTGCAATTGTCACGAGGGGCGCGGCGTCCCCCAAAATGCGAACAAGCTGTACGACAGCAAGGAGTGACGCTTCGGCGCCTTCGGCGCTGGCTCGATGGAGCTGTTGGAATCTCCGAGCTTCTTCGCAAGGGTGAGAGTTTGCAGGTGGAGCTCTCTACGCTTCGCCTCGGCTTGCCCTTGACCTCGCTTGATGAAGCATGATGCCGTACAGCAGTTTAGAGGTCGGACTCGGGGTGGCTGGTCGGTTAGGCTTCGGCGAAGGGTCGGCGCGGAAAATGAATGCTCTTCCTCAGCTTCACGAGACAGCGCGAGAAGAGTAGCGTGCAGGTGTGATGATACGATGGAAGATGTGACCACCGGAAGACTCGGCTGCAGAAGGAGGAAGAGAAGAGGGGGGCACTGCGAAGTCTGGGCCGGAGATGGCAAGTCCGAACCTCGATCTTTGTCTCTGACCTGTGTGACCCTTGCCTTGCCCCAAGTTTGGTTCCTGCGTCTCTGAGCTCTCTTCACTGGCAGAGGCAGCGCGGGATGAAGTCAAGCGAGACAGGCGTCTCACTCTCAATTTCTCGCTTTCCGCACACTCTAAGCCTGGCCCTACTGAGCTGAGAGCACGCACACGGAGCAGAACCAGCTTCCTACTACCCATCACTACTCGTCGCCTTGCGCTCGCCTCGTCTCTGTCAGCCCTCCAACCGCTCGTCGCCTCTCCGCGCAGGTTCGCCGAGATCCCTTCTTGAGCCTCTCACTCCTCACACGGAACCCACGCTCTTTCCCGTCAGCTCGAGACCAAGTCTAACAGCCAACATCTTCCCACCTCTGCTCGTGCACCTCGCCGATCATCCTACAGCACTCAGCAACCACTCGTCTACGACTCAGCATCAACAGCTCCCACTCCCGACGGCGGCGGTCACGCAGCCAGGCGAGAGATGGACTCGCCTTCGACGACTTCGAGCATGCAGTCCGAGATGATGGAGCACTTCAACAATCTACCATCGCAGAGCGAGCCGACTTCACCTCGTCAATCGGCTATCCCCATCTCGCCGCGCACCTCCTTCTCCTCGCCGCAAACCCTCCCCTCAACACCTCTCATCGCTCCGCTGGCCCCAAGACGACCAGGGCCCATCTCCATTCCTCCTACACCTACCACCTTCGCCCAGCAGACCTTCTCCTCCCCTTCCTCAACCACCGACCCTTCGCCGAAACCCTCCACTTCAACAGCAGCGACTACTCAGCCCATGCAATCGCCCGCTGCTATCGAGGGAGCGAAGAAGCTCTACAACAACCCCGGGTGGTCACACCCCTTCCCCTCCTCCCAACTCGACAAGATTCCACCTCGCCGACCGCCCCGCCCAGCCCGACCGGCCGAAGCTCTCATGTTCGCCTCTCCTCTACCCTTCCCCTCGCCCTTCCCTCGCACACCAGAACAGCAAGACGCTTTCGACAACGAGGACGTCGATCTCGTCACTTTTGTCGCCGAGGAAGGGGAGGGCGACGACTCTTCGCCCGAGATGCCCCAGCGCGGCGAGTTTCCTCGAAAGAGCTCGACGCATAGGAAGCCGGTACCGAGATATGTTCCTTCGCCTACTCCTCCTCCTCTCTCGCCTCAGCAGCCACCTACACCGGGGAGGTTGAGCATCGGAGGCTTCGAGGCGCTGTTGGCGAGGGGAGTTGGCTCCGAGGCTGGAAGTCAGAAGAGGACTGCCGCATTGGATGTTATCGCGGATCTCAAGGGCAAGGGCAAGGAAGAGGATAATAAGGTGTTCAGCCCGAGGATGGGGCTGGGATTGCCGGAGGAAGGGATGGATGCGAGGAAGGAAAGGCAGGAGCGAGATGAGATGCGCTCGGGGAGGGGAGTTGCTGGCCCTTCACAGCTCAGTCGCGGTGGAGGAGGAGGGGATCTCGGCGAGGAGAATATCGTCAGCTGGTCGAACCGTCTTCGTCAATCCGAGTGGATGCCGTCAGCCTTCGCCAAGCGCCCTTCGACCGGCTCGGCGCTCTCGCCTCGAACGACCCAACACCACCGGGACGACTGGCGTACAGATGGACCTCCCACAGCCGCTCTTGTCCACTCGTACAACCCTAATCGCAACGCCAGCACCGAGAACTTCCGACCAGTACAGGCGATGAACACGCCTGCGCCTGATCGCCGAAGAAATCAGTCGACGCCCAATCTCTCCTATCGACGCCCTTCTACCTCGTTCAGCAAGCACTTGCAGGAAGTCGTCGTGGTGCCGAGTGGGTGGGATGATGATAGCTTTGATGAGGATGATGTGAGGGCCAGGGAGGCGAGTTGTCGGCCGGAGAGGATGAATTGGGAGATGCTCGAGTATCGTAGCTGGTTCCCCAAGCTCGTGCATGTGAGTAGTTGGAGGCTCTTGTTGCAACTGAGCCTGTACTGACCCTCCCTCCGCAGATGTTCTACCCTCTCTTCGTCCTGTGCGCTCGACCTTTCGCTGTGGCTCGCTTCTCGCTTCTCGGCTGACCCTCTCTCTCCTCACAGCGCGCACTATCCCGCCACCCTCTTCCTCGACTACAACGTGATCTACACCCTCGTCCAAATCGCGCTCTCTCCCTCGCTCCCCTCCACCACCATCCGCCTCGCAGCTCGAGGCATCGTCGACATCCCTACTCTTCGGACCAGCACGGCCTGGTGGGTCGCCGTCGGCCTTTACTCGGCTTGCACCTTCTTCTGGGTTGTCGTCATTGCCGTCTGGCTCGATCTCTACCTCGCTTTCATCAAGCTGTGGGGTACAGGAGGGCGAGTTCCCATCGGCCGGGTCTACCGAGGCGCTTCGTGAGTTATCTTATTGCTCTCTCGCGCGAGTTCACGAGCAAGCAGCTGACCGGCGTAATCACCCAGATCCTTCAACCTCGCCTGCATGTCATCGTACAGTCGATTCTGCTTCCTCTGGCGCGTGCGGATGGCTCCCTTTCAGAAGGCTTCGCCGCTCTCTCGCGCCGTCAAGGGCAGTTGCGCATCCGATGGCATCGCCGAGACGTTCGGCTGGTACTCGCAAAGTGAGTTCTTCCTCTTTGCTCGCTCAAGAGGCCGCTAGCTGAACCCTCCGACTGTTCCCAGACTGGCCGACCGTCATCCTCCTCGTTCCGAGAGCTGGTCTCTCGCTCGCTCTCCTCCTTCTCTTCGGCACCACTGCTTACGGCTCCGCCAACGAGACAGCAAGTGATCGCGACTCGGCCTACTTCCACCCCAATGGCACTCTCACCGGCTTCGCGCAAGGTGTTCTCCTCACGTACGATCGGCTTCCTTCCTCGCTTGAGAGCTCAATAGCTAATCTTGTGCTCCTTCTACAGCAACTGCGCCTGGGCAGCCTTCCGTCTCCTCTTCATCGTCATCTCCTACCTCGGCCTCTTCCTCCTCAGCAAGCCCTTCTCCCGCTCCGAGGCCTTCTCGGCCTACTACCACCCCTCTCGGGAGCATCTTAATGTCGTCGAGACCGAGGACGACATCGACGAGAAGCAGTATCACGAGCGTCGTTACGCCTCCTTACCTGGATGGAAGCTCCGCCGCGACCGTCGTCTCCGAGCGGCCATCCTCGTCTGCCTGCGCTCTTCGGCGCAGTCGTCGCCCGCTTTCTCGCCTTACATCAAAAGTACGCCTCGGATTCGGCATGTGGAGGACGGCCACGAGAAGGAGGACGACGAGAAGAAGGCTGAGAGGAGGGCTAGGAGGGAGCAGAAACGACTCGCCAAGCTCGCGCTTCAAGGTATCAACTGGCAGCAGCTCGACCAGGAGATGACGCCCAACGACGCTCAGCACGACGGGCGATGGGGAGTCGTTTCGCCCTATGTACTCCCTTCGCCGAGGGTCCACTCGCCCCTCATGACCTTCAGCCCAGCGGCGCCTTCTTTCTCCGAGTACGCCGAGACGCCGGCGATGCCTTCTTCGGGAGGACTTCATCGTCGAGTACGCTCGGTGCCAGTCAGGTCGCAGGCTGATGAGGAGGAGGCGGAGGAGCTACGTGAGGTTCGATTCGACGATGGTCCTCGGGCTGGCTCCATCTCGCAACGCTCGCCTGTCCCGCCTCCCCTTCAACGCACCCCAACCTTCGGCGGCCTCGCTCCCTTCACCTCGCACCGCTCGCCTCCTCCTCGTCCCCTCTCCCTGCACGTCGACTCGGCAGACAGCTTCGTCCCCGGCCTCAAGTCCCACTTCTCCTTCATTTCGACTGAAGCGGGCAACTCCGCTCTTCCCACTCCTCTGCCATCCCCCGCTATCCATCGCGCGGACGTCCCACCCTCCTTCACCCCTCGTGACCAGGAGCCCATCTCCACCCCCTCCCTCGTCGTTCAGCCTGCCTCGCCTGCTCGCTCGCCAACCTTCGGCGCTCCTGCGCAGCGCCCCATCGACCCTGCTTCACCTTCCTCCTCCATCAATACCCAGCGACAGTCGACCGTTACCTTGGAGGATCATCCGAGCCCTTCGCATGTCCAATACGCTCGCCACGAGGTCCTGCAGCGACAGATCGCTCAGGGAGTCATCGAGCGCCGACAGCTTTCGGAGAAGCTTTTGGTCGAGGGTGAGCTCTTCTCGCCATGAAGCTCTTTCCTACATAGCGCTGACCCGCTTCTGCTCCAGTGCAACGCCTCGGTGAAGCTGAGGAAGCCGTCAGACGCGAGGAACGTCGTCTCGCCGCCCTTCGTCGCATCTCGGAGGCCACTTCGGCGGCCGAGGCGAGCGGCTCTGTCGCTGAGGGCGAGCACGAGGAGAACCGCCTCTCCACCACCTCGGCTCTGAGCCAGGACACCGCACCTTCCACATACCCTCAACCAGCAGGACTTCTCCTCCCTCCCTTCCGCCTTTCGTACGGCTCTCACGACTCGTCGGCCTCCCTCTCCGGGCTAGCATTCGTCTACGCTGGCTCGTCGACTACGTCCCCTTCCGCCTCACCCGACCTCGACGACGGCGCCGAATTCGGTGATCTAGGCAACTCGACCACAGCGGCCTTCCTCTCCTCCTCGGCCGAGTCATCGTCGTCTGAGGACGACGACGACGATCGCTCGCTCACGCCCACCCAAGCTGGCCGTCGACGCGATTACGCCATCCACCACCATCAGCACTTTTCGCCCGAGACGTTTGGAGTGGGAAGGCCTCGTGATGCGAACCTCTCGGCGGTGGAGGGAGCAGACGGATGGGCTTGGAGGGAAGCGAGCTTGCCTACTTTGCCTACGACGGAGGGAGAGGAGGCCGTTGTTAGTCAGCAGTAATCTTATCGTTCAACTCTGCATTAGCTCGTGTAGTACAATCTCATCTTTCGTGCAGCATCTCGGTTCGGCGATGTCGTTCGGCGAGGCGAGTTTGCCCCAGCTCTCGACTCTCTGCTCTTGCATCTCGGCTCGGTGAAGATGTTACAACGCTTGTCGTGTTGCAAGGGGAGAGGATGTGCGAGGTGCGGCGTTGATACAGCAACGGAGGAGTTCGGAGGAGGGGGAAGGCGAAGCGAGGAGGGCAAGGGTAAGGGGCGTCTGCAAGAGGTGAAAAAGCAGTGTCAGCTCCGAGTGCGAGAGGGAAGACTGGTCCAGCTTACACGAAGGGCTCGCGAGCAGCAGCTACTACGAGCGGAAGCCTTGACCGGTCGGATTCGCTCCCCTGCGAAGGCGAGAACGAGTCAGTCGAGCAGTAGCGAGATGGAGAAGGATCGCCGCTACTCACAATCGAAGGTTCCCGACATTTCCGAACGTGTCGATCCCACTACCGCCAGCCAGCATCCGCTCCAGCTCGGCATGCCTCCCGCTCGGCGCTTGGGCAGCCTGGCTCGCTTGGTACTGAGCGAGCGAGTTGGGCGAGGGAGCGGGGGCGGGGGCGGGAGCGGGTGTAATCGAGGGAGTGGGAAGGGGTGGAGGAGGCTGTGGTGTCGGAGCGAAGGCTGCGAATGGGTTGTGGGCGCCCGTCGGCTGAGCAGCGATGGCCTGCGGTTGATGATACTGAGCCTGCTGCTGCTGTAGTTGTTGCTGATAAGCGAGTTGAGCTTGCTGTTGGTGTGCGTAGTACTGGTCCTGGTACTGTTGCTGGGCCATTTGCTGAGCGTACGCCTGTTGCGCGTAAGCCTGCTCCGAGGCAAGTTGGTTCTGATATGCTTGCTGCTGCATGGCCATTTGATACTCGGCTTGAGCTTGAGCTTGAGCCTGGAGTTGTTGCTGTCGCATCAGTTCCATCTGGTGGGCTTGTTGAGAAGCGGCGAAGTCGTAGTTCTGCTCCTGGCTCGGCGCCGAAAAGTCGAGTAGGTCGTTTCTGGAGCGAGGTCAGCGAGGTGAGCGAAGCCTCGCGATGAGTGATGAGACCGACTCACTGCTTCTGCGCAAAATCTCCAAACAGCGCACCATCGGCCTGCTCCCTTAGCTTCCTCTGCCTCTCATCCTCCTCAAGCTGGCTCAACCTCATCGCCTCCTTCAACTCCATCTCGCCGCGGTCCTCCTGCACCTTTGTTGGCGCCGCACGCGGAGGCGGTACGCTCTTCGGTCTGGCCGGAGACTGCTGGCGACGAGGCTGGGTCTTCGGCGCGCTCGACGACTTGTACGTTCCGTATCCGTTCTTGCGCTCAAAGTCGAGCTTCTCCTCGTTGTAAAGCAGGTCGCAGATGGTCCTCGCCTTTTCTCGGACTGTGAAGATGTACGTCAGTCGTCAGGCGAAGATCGGGCGCCGAGCAGGGGAACGAGAGGGAGCGTACCGTTGGCGCCTTGATCTGTTCCCACGTCGTCAATGTACTGGAACTCCTTGAGCGTCTTGATGAGGTAGACGTTTTGCCTGCGCAACAAGTGGGACTGATGAGCTTCAAGTCGACAGCTAGCCGAGCAGGACCCGGCGCGGAACCCACCTAAAGTAGCGAACAAAGCTGCGCGATCCTTTGAACAGCGTGGCTTCAACAACAATGAGCGACTTGTAAGTATGCCTCCACATCTTTCCTCTGTCGTTCAAGCGCTTGTCGAGCACCGTAAGGCTGTCGGCGCAGTCCCGCTCGTTGTAGGTGTACTCTGCGATGACTGCCAGCTGATGCGAGCTGGGCATCGAGGTCGTGTCCGATGTAGCGTCCCTGCAGACGACCGCTGCCTCACTGTGGCCCCCGAGAGCATTCTTGGAGAGGCGCGAGACGGCTTTGACGACCTCCATGTCTTGAGGATGAACGGGCGAAATGTGGAGGGATGTAGAACGATGTGCGAGAGCTGTACGGAGCTCAAGGGAGGCTGCTGAGTGCTCGAGGAAGTGGATCTGACGACGGGGGTCGAGCTGAGCTGGCGCCGGCGAGAAGCGAGATTGGCTCTGCTACGAGGGTGGAGGAGCGGGAAACTGATAGGCGGGGTGATGCAGTATCTACGAGCTTTCTCCTGCTGCTGTACGAGTCGAGAGAGCTTGGACGAGGTGATGGCGAGAAGTCAAGGAGGCGCCAGCTCTTGGGCGCAGGGCGGTCGAGATTCGACTGAGTGCTGCGGGCTCACCGCCCTTCGCTGAACGATGAGTGGTGATGCAGTCGGGTACAGATAGCGAGCTAGTTGTAGCGCAACACAAATTTCTCGGAAACCTACAGCTCGTCCCTTCATCGTCGCCACTCGATGCAGTCAAGACCGACCACCGAGCTCCTCGCCGAGGCCGTTTGCTTCCCGCCTCGCTTGCTCTCAAAGACTGCAGGCAGCCAACGGCATGTCGAGGGCAGAGCTGTGCAGTTGAAATCGAAGGGTAGTACGATGTACAAGAAGACGACGACGGAGGACGGCGAAGAGGGAGCGGGAGGAAGAAGTACAAGCGAGCGAGCGCGAGGCGAGGCAAGCGTATTAGAGGTACTGTCGAAGAACACTAACGTCAGCTCGGGCGCTAGAGTCCAGCGGAAGAGAGAGACCTGTACTCACCAAACTCGCGGCGAAGGCGACCGAGTTATGCCTCTCGAGGCATTCCAACGAGTCGTTGAACTTCTTCTCCAGCTCCTCCGATCCAATCGCCTTGGCTGCCATCGACATCTGGCGGATGAGCTCCTGCAGACGACGGAAGACGCGGATGAGGGAGCCTTCGAAGACGTCGGTCATCTGGAGCGGTCGGGCGAGGGAGGGAGGGGATAGGGTTAGAGGCGCGAGAGAGGGAAGAGGTTGGGAGCAGGGACATACCTTGCAGATCTCGGAGAACTTGGCGCCGTTGCACCACGAGAAGACGGCGTCCATGAGCTCGGGCTTGAACGAGGCGACGTACTCCTCTGCTCGGCGACGAAGAGACGGCGAAAGGTCAGCGAGCGCTCGTTGGATCTCGAGGCAGTGAAACACTCACCCTCGACCAAAGGCAGCTTCGACTCGATAGCAATCTTTGCTATCCGCCTAGCAGCCTCCTGCATCACTCTCAAAGGGCCAGCGAGCTCGTCCTTGAGCTTGCTCGTCTGCTCGCTCTGTGGATCGTATCGAGAGGGGAGTCAGCGTCGCTCGATAGAGAGAGAGCGATCAAGATACGACGACTCACCTTTTCATCAAACACGAAGCAACTCAGCAAAGCAGCGACCTGCTGCGGCGTCAAATCGTTGAAGACCCCATTGAAGACCATCTCGGTCAACAGCAGCTCATCGCCCGAACTAATCTCACAGGCGACGCGACCCTTCTGCTCAACGACATCATCGTTGGTGGCGAACCCCAACCGGCGGAGCGCACGCTTGCGGTTCTTGAGCTCGTCGAGGTGCATGACCGAGTGGGCCGATTGGATCTTCTTCTTGACGGAGCGGATCGACGTCGCCAGGGCTTGCTTGGACGAGTAGAGCTCGTACTGGGCGGGGAGGGTCGGGTCCGAGTGAAGCGAGTTGGCTACGAGGCGGGATTCGAGGATCTCGATTTTCTGTGCGAAGGCCGCCGAGAGGGGAGGGGATCAGCGAGCGGTTTCGAGAGGCGAGGGAGAGAGAGAGAGAGAAAAGAGCTCACCCTCAAGAGCTTCTTGAACGCCTCGTCCTTGATGCCCATGTTCTCCACAGGGTCCAGCAGCGCCACACCGTCCGGGAACCTTCTCTTCACCTCCTTGACGCTCTTGAGGGCCTGCATCCTCGCCTCAAAAGGCTTGAGGTCCTTAGCAAGGAAGATGCGGATGTGCGAGATGCCATCGAGCGTGGAAAGGAGGACAGGGACGACGGCAAACTCTCCTTCGTCGCTGGGCCCGCAGGGGCGAACTCCGACCGTCGAGGCGGGCGCGCCTTTTTTGGCGGGGGCGGGAGTGGCCCCCGTGGCGCAGTGGAGGAGGACGTCGACAATGTATTGGTTTTGCGCTTGCTCGTCGGCGGGGAGGGGCTTGCCCTGGGTTTTTTGCGCGTTCGAGGGAGGGAGGACACGGGTCAGTCGGCGCTCGGCGAGGCGAGAGTTTGGTGGCGCGACGGCGAGGGAGAGAGACATGCTCACCTTGGGTCCAAGGCGCTTCTGATAGTTGACGACGCAGCCCCATCCGAAATCGAGATCATCATGCTTGACGCGGACGAGACGGCCGGGTTGGAGGAAGGGAAGCGCGTAGGTGGGGTGGTTGAGCACGTCGCGGAGGTCCTTATTGAGGATATCGAGTTGCTGCCGCAGTTCGTAGTAGTCGGCAATGTTGTCCTCGTCTTGGATGACAATGTCGTTCTTGCTGGCGTCGAGGGCGCGGAGCTCTGCGATGGGAGAGACGAGTCAGCGAGGGCTGCGAGCGAAGGAGGGAAGAGACTCACCATCCTCGAGATGCGGCACCGAGGCGGTGTTCTGGAACTGGTAGAAGCACCGTTCGAGCATGTACTCGGGCGTCAACCCCTCGACCCTCATGAGGTTGAGGATCATGTTATAACCGAGGTGGAACGCCGAGTCGAGTCGATCCGCCGAGCCCTTGACCATACTCTTCGCGGCGGCAGGCTCGAGCTTCTCATCCGTCATCATGATGACAATCCCCCGATCATCGAGTCCGCGACGTCCAGCGCGTCCCGACATCTGGATGTACTCTCCTCCCGACAAGTTGCGGAAGTCGCGCCCGTCGAACTTGCGCACCGTGGTGAAGACGACCGTCTTGGCGGGCATGTTGAGTCCGATGGAGAACGTCTCGGTGGCGAAGAGGACCTTGATGAGTCCTTCCTGGAAGAGGATCTCGATGACCTCCTTGAGGATGGGCAGGAGGCCTCCGTGATGGATTCCGATGCCGCGCTTGAGGAGGGGGAGGATGTGCTCGATCTGGGGCAGTTGACGGTCGTCGTCCGAGAGGTTGGAGATGGCGTTTTGGAACACCGAGGTGACCATGTCGCGCTCCTCGTCCGTGTTGAACTCGAGCTTGGACATTTGGAGGGCGAGCCCTTCGCACTCGCGCTTCGAGAAGGCGAAGACGATGACGGGGTTGTAGTTCTTGACCATGATCATCTTGACGATCTTGTAGATGTCCGAGGGGCCTGCGAAGAGTGTAAAGGAGAGTCAGCTCGTCGCTTGGGGAGAGCAGGCGCCTTGTTGCCCACGCTCATAAACTCACCCTTGGTTCCACCCTTCTTCGTCTTTCCCTTCTTTCCCTTCCCAGCATCCGCGCTCGCCGGATCCTCCCCCTTCCCCTCCGTCAACGCGCCCATCGCCTTCTGAAAGTTATCCTCCCTGAACGCTCCCTTCTCATCGACGACCAAATGGATCCCATCTCCCCCGGACGGGAAGAGGTAGTGCTGCAGCGGCGTGGGTCGGTAGTCGGTGTAGACGACGTGGCAGGGCTGCTGGTGCGTCGTGCAGATCCATTCGGCGAACTCCATGGCGTTGGGGATGGTGGCCGAGAGGAAGACGTAGTGGACTTTGTGGGGGAGGAGGATGATGGTCTCTTCCCAGACGACTCCGCGCTCTGTAGTTGTGGTTGGGAAGACGGGTCAGCGATGGGAGGAAGGAGAGAGCGAGGCAAGAGGGACAGGACAGACCCTTGTCGCGCATGTAATGAATCTCGTCAAAGACGACCCAAGCGACTTCGCGCATGATCTCGGAGCCACGGTAGAGCATCGAACGGAGAATCTACAGGAGGAAGAGCGGTCAACGTTGGGCTCGTCGTAGCAGAGGGCGAATCGCCGAGAAACGAACCTCGGTGGTCATGACCAAGCAACTGGCGGTAGGGTTGATGGTGACATCTCCCGTCATGAGTCCGACGTCTCCAAACTCGGCGAGCATCTCTCGGTACTTTTGGTTGGAGAGGGCCTAGCGCAAGGAATCGACAAGAGCTCGGTCAGTCCCGCCCTCCACGCGCTTGCATGTCTAAACAGCCCTAGACTCACCTTGATAGGACTAGTGTAGACTACACGCTGACCCTCCTTCAAGCACTGAGCGATAGCATACTCTGCGACGACGGTCTTTCCAGCCGAAGTGTGCGCCGAGACGAGGACCGACTCGTTGCGCTGAATCGAGGCGACCGAGACTTTTTGGAAAGGGTCGAGTTCGAAGGGGTAGACGCGGGCGGGTTCGGCGGGAGGGACGTGAGAGGCGATGGGGATGTAGGGGTAGTTGGGAGGAAGGGCGACTTGGTGACGGACCTAAAGAGACGAGCGAGACGAGCGAAGAGAGGTCAGTTGAGGGCGCGGTGCTGGGAGTGTGAGGAAGGACAGCAGGCCGGAGAGCTCACAGCATGACTGAGTACGAGACCTTCTGCTGTTCCTCCTCCCAATCCGACGCTGCCTGCTACCTCAGTCTTTCCCTCCGTCTCAAACTCGTCGGTCTTAACAAACTTGCCGCCAGCAGGGGCGTCGTGCACCGGCTCCGAGGGTACTTGAGGTACAGGCTGCGGTTGAGCAGCAGCAGCGGAAGTAGCTACTTTAGCCTTTTTGGCTGATTCGGACTCCTCGGGAAGAGGTTGAGGGGAGAGTTGGCGTTTGGGAGTGGAGGAAGAGGAAGAGGAGGAGGAGAGTGAAGGCTTGGAGGTGGTTGAGGTTGTTGGAGGTGGTTTAGCCCCAAATGAGGCAAACAACTTGTCCGACATGGCCCTAAAGCCCTGCTGTCCTACAGAAACGAGACGAGGTCGAAGCTTGAGAGACGAGCTGGACGACAAGTGGAGAGAGGCCAAGCAGCGAGCTGCGAGTTGGACAATTGCTGGTTGGAATCAAACCGATTCGACTGTTTCTGTAGCTTGGTACAGAGCATCTACTCTTTACATCTGTAAGTCTCTCCCTGCTACTAGCCTACAGTGCTACAAGCCTGCAGCTCTCCTGCAGCTCGACGCAACCTCTCTCTCTCTCTCGCTGCTGCTAATCCTAGCTCTCTCTCCAGTTCTGCACCTTCCCACCACATCAAAGCAGAGCAGCATGCACGGCTACATCGACTCCTTCCCTGTGCCCATGCACCTCCCAACCACCTCAGCACCAGCTCCAACCAAGAGCAAAGGCAAAGGCAAGGAGAAGGAGAAGGACCAGCAGCAAGGAGGAGGAGGATCAAAAGTCGAGCAGTACGATGTAGTAGCCAATTGGACTGCACAGGAGAGGGATGATGTAGAGAGAAAAGTAGCCATGGCTTCGAGGCGTGAGTTCGGCTTGCTGTTCCCCTTCGCTCGCTCGCAGGCTGACGATGCAGATGCACAACAGTGGGCTACTCGACCGTCCTCCTCACCGTCTCCATCCTCGCCACCACCAACCCCTCCTCGCTCGTCTTCCCTACACCCTTGCTCCCCGCCATCGACCCTCGAACAGCGCCGAAAGGGACTTCGGGCCTCGTCCTACAGCTGTGGAAAATCCACGTACAGGATTACACCGACGAGCACATCAAGAGCGCCTCAGTCAAGGGGTACTACGGCTTTGTACGTCTCTGTCTTTCCCTTGCCTTTCTCTCCCTGCTAACCCGCTCGGCGCTCCCCCCCTCGGCACTCCAACAGTCAAACTCGACCGCCCCCCTCTTCCCCCCCAACACCACCCTCCTCTCCGTCTCCCCCACCTCCCTCACCTCCTTCTCGCACATTGCCCTCTCTCTCTCCCCACCCAGTCCCTTCGCACCAACCCTAATCACCCTCGACCCCTCCCTCTCCCCTCGCCTTCCCTTCCCTCTCAAACGCGGGCTCGTAAACACCCTCCAGAGAGCGGGCGTCGTGTTTGAAATTGTATTGAGGGGGATGACGAGGCAGGATGAGCCTGGTGTGGGAGGAGCAGGGGGCGCGGCGGGGAGGAGGAGGAATTGGATTGCTGGAGCGAGGGAAGTGGTGAGGGCCACGGGAGGCAAGGGGGTGGTCATTAGTAGTGGGGCGGTCAAGGCGGGTGAGATGAGGGGGACGGAGGATTTGATCAATTTGTGAGTGGAGTTGAGGTGATTGATAACAGAGCGGGAAAGCGCCGAGCCGAGCTGACCTGACCTGACCTGACCTGACCTCACGCTCGCTTGCGCTTCGCCTCGATGATGATGATGAACAGGTGCTCCCTTATCGGCCTCACTCCAAGTCAGGCCAAGGACGCTCTCACTCTAACCCCCCAACGCGCAATCCTACGAGGTCGTGAGTCGAGTCGAGTCGAGTCGAGTCGAGTCGCTCCCTCCCATCTCATCTCGTCTGTTCTGCCGAACTCTCACTGACCTCCCGCACGCACGCAGTCGCCATGCGTCAAACCTACCGCGGAGTCATCTCCAACCCTACTCTCACTATTACCATTCCCACTTCTACTGCCTCTTCGACGAACGGAGGAGCGAAACGAACGGCCGCCGAGCTGGAGCTGGAATCGGGATCGGAGGGCACGACGAGTGCGATTGGAGCAGCTGTAGGAGGGGGGAAGAAGAGGAAGAGTGGGGCTGCGTAGTGCTGAACTTGCATAGTAACGTCTTTGCCCTTCGTCTCGTCTCGACTCGGCAGCGAGACTTGAGAACACTCGGCGCTTGCCCTCTCTCTCTCGGCTCTCCCTCCCTCCTTCGCCTTGCTGCTCACTAATGTCGACTGCTCCTGCTCCTGCACCTCTCCGCGCGCTCGTATTCGATCTAATGGTGCACTCTCTCCTGTCCTCTACTCTACTCCTACCCACTCTCAGGCTAACCCCTCTACTCTACAACACAACAACAGGGCACCGTCCTCGACTGGCACACCTCCCTTCTCCCCCTCCTCTCCTCCCTCCCACCGCACCCTGCTCTCCCACCGACCGAACACTCGGCCTTCCTCCTCTCCTGGCGAGCAGGCTTCTTCGCTGAGATCCATTCTCGGTTTCAGAGGGGAGAGGAGCAGGAGGATATCGACGAGACGCATAGACGCGTTTTGGACCGGTTGTTGGCTGAGCGAGGGATTAGACTGGACAGCTGGGGAGAGCAGGAGAGGGATAGATTGGTGAGAGGGTGGCATGATCAGACTGGTAAGCTGCCCTTTCCTGGGGCGAGAAACGAGGGGGAAAGAGGGGAGAGAGCTGACCAAGCGACTCGCCCGACTCACCCCCACACTCACGCCATTGATGATGCAGCGTGGTCGGACTCGATAGCAGGGCTACAGAGGTTGATGAACAAGTTCATCGTAGTGTGAGTGCTCTTTCACTCTGCTTTCAACCTCCTCCAGAGCCGAGAGAGCCGAGCTAACCCACACCCCACCTCACCGCCGAGCAGCGTCCTCGCCAACGGCACTACACGGCTACAACTCGATATCGTCTCTTCCTCGGGCGTGCCCTTTCATACGCTCTTCTCCTCCGAGCTACTGGGTCTCACAAAGGTACGTCTCTCTGCCTCCTCCTTCTGCCCTCGCCATCGCCGAGTCTCACTCACCTCCCTCCCTCCCTCCCTCCCCCCCGGTCTCTGTAGCCCGACCCCGCAATCTACCAACGCTGTCTCTCGCTACTCCAGTTCCACCCCTCAGAAACAATGATGGTCGCCTCCCACGCCTACGACACTCGAGCAGCGAAACGCGTGGGGATGAGGACGGCTTATATTCGGCGTGCGACGGAGGATGTTGGGGGAGGGGGGGAGGACTTTGACGCGGTTAGAGAGGAGGATGAGATTTATGTGGAGGGGAGAGAGGGGAGGGGAGGTGGGTTGGTGGACTTGGCGGATCTGTTGGGAGCATAGAGTGCTCGGCGAAGGAAGGGAGGGAGGGTGAGCTTGGACTACGTTCGCCGCGCTCCGAGGCCTAGTGAGCTGATCTGGAAGGTTCATTAGACTATCACTCTTAGTCTCCAAGCTCGTCAAGCAGCGTACTGTAGCTCTCGAGGCTCGTCTGAAGCCAGCGCCGAGCAAGCGGTCGTCGGATGACCCGCGGCGATACGCCTCCTCGCTATAGCTTCGCTACTTCGCTCCTTCTTCTCGCTCTGTACACATGTACAACTGACTCGACTTTGAGACCCCTATGTAAGCGTTCGACCTTATCACCGACCATGCGGTCGCGGCGCCGGCCCCCACTCCCCGAATGAGTCGACGTCCAGACCATGAAAGTCTGCTCGCTCGCGTTGCGCTCTCTCTTCCTCTTGTTCAATCTCTGCTCTGCTTGTGCTTCCTCAATGTCCACCATCACCATCCCCTCGACCCCCTCCTTCCCACCCCCGAAATTCCACTCCACCCGCCTCGTCTACCGCTCCTCCTACAAAGAGGACTTTGAATGGCTCGTCACCCAAGTCCTGGCGGATCCTAATAACATGATGCGAGGAAATGGAAGTGCGTTAAGACCGATGGGGGACATCCACCGAGCAGATAATGTCAAATTTGAGCAGTTCTTGAGCTCGTGTCTGACGAGGTGAGTCGGCGTCGAGCTTTCTCGAGTCGTATAGTAAACCCCCCCCCCCCCCCCCCCCCCCCCCCCCCCCCCCCCCCCCCCTCCCCCCCCCCCCCCCCCCCCCACTGACCTCGGACTACATCACAGCATCATCATCTGCCTGCCCAAATCGGCTGAGGAGCCCACCGTCGCGGGAGAAAGACTCGGTTGGATGTGCTTGGAGGCCGTTGACCCTCGAGGGCTGCACCACCGCAAGAGTCACTTTGGGATCAGCATGCTACCGAGCGCGCAGGTGAGCTACACCCTCTTGCCTCTTGCTTCTTCAGCCTGGCCTCGGCGCTGGATTCCGCTCGGACTCGAGCTGACTTCGGCGCGGCGATCCTCGATCCTCCTTCCTCCCCTTTCCGAACATTCCTCGTCTTTCCTTCTTGCTCCCCGTTCCCCAATCTCGCTCTTCCGGGTTTTTGCAGGGCAAAGGCTACGGCACCGAGGCCCTGACCTGGCTCGTCGAGCAAGCCTTCCTCCGCTACGGCCTGAACAAGGTGAGCTCATGTTCCTATCGAGCGAGCGCGATAGAGCGCCCCGAGTGCTCAACGAGATTTTCTTGGGTAGGTCGAGATCGCCGTTTTTGGTTGGAACGTCGAGGCGCTCAAATCGTACAAAAAGGTCGGGTTCGTCCAGGAAGGGGTGTTGAGGCAGAGTATGTGGCAGGAGGGAGCTTTCAGGGATGAAGTGATTCTGTGAGTTAAGCCATCACTCTCTCCAATGGTCGGAGCGCCCACCTCGCTTCACTTGAGGAGTAGGAAGCGGGTTCGGCGACAGCTCGCAGAGGCTGACCCTCCTCCTTCGCCCTCCCCTTCGCAGGGGCATGCTGGCAGAAGAGTGGTTCGCGGCACAGAAGGAGAAGCAGTAGGTACGATTGGTGTTTCACTGTAAATGCGTACGAATAGGAGGCCCCCCACTTCGGCTCAGCTCAGCAATCGCAAGTTCAGCCTCTCTTGCTCTCCTGCTTCTTCGTGCTCTTCTCGATGTCGTCTGCACCTGTCCTCGCGCTTTTGGGAGCGACCGGTGAGCATGAGCTCACTTCGCTTTGGCTCGCAAGCTCACCTGTACGTCTACAGGCCTCGTCGGCGGCCACCTCCTCCCCACTTTCCTCGCCGCTCTCGAAAAAGGCCAGCTCTCGGCTGTTCGCATCCTCAGCTCGTCACCCAGCTCAGACAAGTTAGACGCTGTTCGCGACGTTCCCAACGTCTCCGTCCACGCCATCTCCTACCGCGACCCGAGCTCGCTTGAGAAGGCTCTGTCGGGCGTCGGCATCTTGATTTCGGCGATGGGGAGCTCAGCTACCAAGGAGGGCAGTTACGAGATGAGTAAAGCTGCGCTTTTAGCCGCGGCCGCTAAAGCCAAAGTCAAGGTGAGGCTTGCTACGTCCTGACTCTCGGCGAAGGTGCTTAGGCGGGGCTTGCTCTGTTCCAAGCTCATCGAGCAGTCTTCTCGATAGGTATACACCCCTTCGGAATGGGGCACAGATCACAATTCCAAAGCCGCTGCAAAAGTCGGCTCGCCCATGTTCATCAATAAGCAGGAGCATCATGCTTCGGTGAGCTCGGCTTTGGCTTCCCCCTTCTCCGAGTCGAAGCTGAGGAATGTTCGGTAACGGTCTGCCTCAGGCTGAGCGGCTAGGAATCAAAGTCGTCGCCATCTACAACGCGCTACTACTAGAGATGAGCTTCTCCGCCTGGCTCGGTCTCGACATCTCGGTCTCAAACCCAACGTGGACAATCCCAACCCCATCCTATCCCGTCGCCTTCACCTCCTTCCAAGATATCGGTCCTTTCGTCCTCTCTGCCACTCTCCAAGCCTATCGAGGTGTCGACATCCCTTCTCGGCTTAGGATCTACTCGGACTCCCTTACCCTCGACGAGGCGGCGGAGTTGTGGGAGAAGGTGACGGGCAACAAGATTGAGAGAAAGTACTCGGATGGAGAGGAGCTGCAGAAGAGGTATGAGGAGATCAAGCCGACTCTGCAGCCTGGTATGCTCGGTCCAGCGATTCCATGTGAGTTCTCGGTCTCGCCGAGCTCTGGCTCTCTCAGCGCTGCTAGGCCCTGACCCCTGTGCTGACCCTCCCGCGCGCACAGGGATGATGTCGCAAGGAGGGTTCGACCACAGCAAAGACAACAGCAATGCCTTGCTCAACAGAGGCGAGTTCGCTTTCGAAACTCACGGCGTGGCCAGCTTCTTCGCCACCCTGGCCAAGTAGATGGCGTTCAATAGTAGCAATAGCAACATCATCTAGTTCCCTGCAAGACTGCGAAGGGTCTCCACCCTCAACTGCTCCACACCGGCAACCAATCCAGCGGCGATACCCGCATTGTACAGCTCCTTGTCCATCCTCGTCTCCTCGATTCCAGCGCCGAAGCGGGTAAAGGAGACGGCCATGGCGGCGCTGTAGAGATCGTGCTGCACCTTAAGGTCAACTGCGGGAAGGCGAGCGGCGACGAAGACGAGGAGCGAACGAGCGCGGTCGAGGACGAGGGTGTGCGCTGGAGACGGGGAGGTGGTCGAAGGCAGGCGCAGGGAGAGCTTGGTGACGATCTGGCAGATGCTCGAGAGCTCGATGGCGGCGACTGTAGGTGCGTGAGCGTCAGCGAGAGGTCTCGCCAAGCTGGGAAGTGAATCGAGCTCACCCTCACTCGAGCCGGACGAGATGGCGAGGGCGTCCAAGGCATCCGCGACGACCGAGAGCTTGTCGTTCGAGAGCACGTCCACCAAGTTGGAGAGGATGGAGATGAGGAGACGACGCTCGGCGGGGTCGACGGCCGTCTGCGCCGAGATCCACCCCAAAAGGCCGTTCCGGGAGAGAAGCTCGCGAGCGGCTTGAGGGATCGAAGTGGCGCGGAGAAGGAACTGAGGAGCAAAGCGAAATGTCAGCTCACTGCGCACGTCTCGATATACGCCGAAAGCCCACCTGAAGGACGAGCTTGCGCGAAGCGGGGTCCTGCCTGCTCGTCTGCAAGAGACTGGCGAGCAGCTCGAATGTCTGACGACGACGGTAGATCTTCCAGTCCTGCGTGAGTGAGTGGGAGGTCAGCTAAGCGGCTCTCGAGCTCTTCGGTGAGCGGGAACGAACCTGGGATCGGACGAGACCCTCGGCCAAGAACCTCAGGAGCCAGCGATGGTCCTCCACAGGCTCGTCGCTCGTGGTGTAAAACATGAGGTAGAACATGGGAACGTCGCGCTGGTCGAGGATCGGTCGTTGAAGGAGGAAGCGCGTGAAGGCAGGGTAGAGGGTCGACTCGGGCGTGCCGATGATGTGCATGCAGTTGGCGAGGAAGAGGGCAATGACCGAAGGGATTGCCTCGCCTGCCGAGCTGTAAATGCAGTTGCGAGCCTGCGTGAGGACGAGAACAATCTCATCCTTCTCGCGAAACGAAAGAGCCTGCTCGAGAGGAGGGTTAGCTGCAGTAGGAGCGCTTTCGTTCAGTCCACGTACCTCGAGCTTGACGAGAGCAGTCTTGAGAGCCCCTCGGGCGATCGACCGAATGCTGTCCGACGAGGATCCGAGGGCGGCAACGACCACAGCGAGCACGCCCGACTCGAGGATGGTGGTCCAGTCGGTGGCCTTGAGCTCGTCCTCGGCGATGGTGTGTGCGACGAAGGGGAGGAGGAAGTGAGGGTCGTAGGTAATCTCGGCGTGCTCTTTGGGAAAGGTCGTCCTCGACGAAGCGCACACGCGAAGCCAGGCGCGCCGAACGTAGCCGGACTGCACCGATCCCAGCGAGGCCGCACGAGAGCTCTCAAGCGGGCTGTCGTCGAGCGCAGGGTTCCACGACCGGAAGGCGATGGAGATGGAGGCGCCGCTGACGATCTCGATCCGCTGGAAGAGGTCGACCAGGGCGGCATCGTCCGCCGAGAGGGTGCCGCCGTAGAAGGGCATGAGCTTCTCGAGCACGCGCGACGAAGCGGCAGCTTGGATCGAAGAGGTGGAGAGGGCGATTACGAGGCGGATCATGGCACTCTGCGTCTTCCTGGTGGTAGCGTCGGTGAGGGGGCGAGGGCGGAAGTCGGAGCTGGCGAAGACCTCATTGAGATGGCGAGTGACCTCGTTGCCCTGTCGTAGCGAAGGGGTCAGCTTTGCGCCGCTGCTGCTCCAGGAAAGCTGAGGAAACTCACCTTCCACTCGTGAGCTTGGCAGAGCGTCGCGGCTAGAGTTGTCACGTCGGTCTTGCCGAGACGGAAGGTCGTGGCGGCGGTGATGAGAGGCTCGAGGAGGTGACTCTTGTACGCCAGAGATGAGTGACGGGTAGCGACGTGTTCTGCGAGAGGGATCCGAGTCAGCACAGCTCGGCTTGAACGCGACCGGGGCCAACTTACGCAGCTCCTGGATCAAGAGAACGACCGCCTCGGGAAGCTCGTCGACCTCGGCAAAGTGACGAACGAGACCGGCGAACGAGGCGTTGACGTAAGCGCTGAGAGTCTCCTCGAAGATGGGCGACGAGTGGGCGAGATCCGAGACGAGGCGGAGGACGGAGGGGGTGAAGTTGTCACGGTCGATGGTGGGGAGGTGCTCCTCCAAGAGACTGTTGACAGTCGCAGCGGTCGAAGGCGACTCGGCGCACATGAGCTGAACGAAGCGGAGGCTGTCCAGGGTTGAGGCGTTGGCGAGAGTGGTCTCGGCGAAGAGGCGGCGAGTGAAGTGAAGGGCGATAGAGTCGGGCACCTGCGAAGGCTTGCCCTGCACCTCGGCGACCTCGAGAAGCGCCTTGAGAGCGGCTTCGGATCCATCAACGACGTCCTCGCCCTCGCTCGAGCGCGCCTTGATCCATTCGACGAATTGCGACCGAGTCTCGGGGGAGCGGTAGATGAGGGTCGCAAGGACCTGCGACTGGTCGAGCCCGAGGGAGGAGACCGACAGAAGCTCTGTGGTCCACTCGGTAGCGCGCTCGCGCCAGGCGAGATCGCCTGAGCCGTGGCGGAAGCCCGTGAAAGGCAGAGCGGCGGCCTCTCCTGCCACCGCCGAGACAACGAAGGGGAGCAGAGCTTGAGCTCCACGGACCAGGACTCGGCCAGCGGCCTCGATACCGGCTTGGGTAGAAAGACGGTGAAGGAGGACGAAGTGGGAGGTCCAGGCGGAGCGGAACTCGGGGCTGGTGGGGAGGGAGGCAGCGCGCGAGAGAGCGGCGGAGAGGAGGGCCTTGGTGGACGCCTCGAAGTCAGAAACGTTGCCGACCGAGGTTTTGCTGAGGAGGGCGTCGAGGAAGGAGAGAGTGGTGCTGTCGTCGAAGAAGGAGAGAAGCGCGGCGCTAGCCTCGAGGCGAGGGGAGAGGGAGGTGCTCTGCAAAGGTCGCTCATTAGTACCAAGAAGAGAGTTGCTCTCCAATCAGGCAAACTCACCCTGGAGGACTTCTTCGACTTGGTCTTGACGGTAGCGAGGTCGGCGACGACGAGAGCGCAGTATGGCTGGGCGAGAGCGGCGTCAAGCTTGCTCGACGGGGACAGGATGGATCCGAGAAGGGTGGCGATGCCTGTACGATGAGACCGTCAGACGTTGATCACCGCTGGGGAGCCTCAGACAAAACTCACCGGCGTAGGGGGTAGCCTCGTCGCCCTCGGTGAAGACCTTGAGCAGTCCCTCGGCGCCAAACATGGCTTCCTTCAGCTTGCGCTGCACGCGACGGTCCGTAGTGCCCTGGTACAGCGACTGAATGAAGGTAGAGAGGGCGAGACGATCCTCCTCGGTCCAGGGTGCGCCAACGAAGCGGTGGAGGGTCGTCTGCACGGCGTTCGAGTGATTGGCTTGAGCGGCGACGAGCTTGACGAGGGACGCAGAAATGGTCTCGTTGCGAAGGTCGGAAGGGCGAACGTGAAGGAGGACGAGCTCGATGGGCATGGAAGCGATGGCGCTGAGGAAGGGGGACAGTCAGCTTTTAATAGAAGGATCGCTTCCACTGGTCCTACTTACGCTTGAAGCGTCTCGGCATCCTCGGACAACGAGGCGAAGACGTTCTCCTTGATCGGGTTCAGAGCGGAGAGGTCTTCTCCAGCTTCGACGCGCTGCTTGAGCTGCTCGTCGGCTTGGGGCTCGACCGGCTCCTCCAACGTCTTGAGACAGTCCTTGATCAGCTTGAGAGTGCTCTTGGCGGCCTTGACATCTCCCAACTCCTTCTTCAGCGCCGAAGCAAGCGCCTTGGGGAGGTCGGTCGACTGCGACTGGCCGACGACCCCGTAGAAGACTCGGCGAACGAAGGCGAAGAGGGGCGCGACGACATCGCTGGAGGCCTCCTCGACCTGAGCCTTGAGACCCTTGAGGATGGAAGCGAGGAGAGGGCTGAAAGTAGGTGCTGTTGAGGCTTCCTCTTGGACAGCCGCCGCTTTGATCGGGGCGGTGAGGGTCTGCTGAACGCAGCGCTCGAAGAAGTCGAGAACGAGGCTGGCTCCGTCGGTCGTCGAGGGGTCCTGCGAAGGAGTGGGGAGAGCGGCGAGCCAGACTTCGACCTCCTGCGATGATTCTCCGAAGAGGATGGAAGTGGTGAGGAGGCGACCGAGGATGGTGAGGAGGAGGTGACGGTTCGAAGGCGTGGAGGGAGTGCGGTAGAGCTGGAAGAGAGGGAGAAGGGTGGTCTTGAAGTGGTCGCCTAGATAACAACAGGTCAGCGAGAGTTCAGTGAACGAGAGGCGCCAGCTGCGACTCACCAGGACGAGACCAGGTCAAGGTCGCGCTGTGAATGGCAGCGAGGCGAAGAGCGTAGGCCGAAGAGATGGCCCTAATTCCCTCGGCGTCCGAGCGAGTAATATGAGCTTGAGGGAGCTTGGCAAAGTCGAAGCGAAGGGTGGCGATGAGGGAGGGGACGACTCGGTGATAGAGCCAGAGAAGGCGGAGAGCTACGTTGGTCCTGAGGTGGCGACTCGCCTCGTCCTCCTCCTTGGCCTTAGCGGCGGGCTCGACCTCCTTGACCTTCTTGCTGCTGCTCTTCTTGGACTTGCTCAACGCCGCGGGAGTAGGAGCGGCGACGGCCGTCTTCTGCATGAGCGCGACGACGATCTGAGGGTCGGGGAGGACGGTGCGAAGGTGCTCCCTCATCCTGGCAGCGAGCGAAGCCCATCGTCCCGATCCAGCGACTTCCTCGAGCTTGCTCGAGGTCTCAGCAATCGTCTCGAGGATCTTGGCGGCCTTTTGCATCGCAGCGAGGATGAAGATGGACGAGAGGAACGAGACGAGGCCATTCTCGTGCTGGAGAGCCTTCGAATACCAAGTCTTGTTGAGCGAGGGAGGGAGGACGTTGTCGAGGAGGACAGTGAGAGTGGGAGGAGTCGAGGTAGTCGAGAGGTGCTGCGAGACGGGGAGCGCGACGACCTGGGTAGCGAAGGTGATGGCCGAGATCCAGCGCGAAGAGAGACGAGGGTCCAGCGAGGAAGGGAAGCGAGCCCAGAACCTGATGCAGACCTGTCAGCTTTTCAACTGCTGCGATAAGGTGGAAGCCAGATACTCACGCTCCGGCGAGGATGGGAGCACGGCCAAGGATGTGAAGGCCGAGCTCGCGCTGCTGGGACTCTTCCGTGACCTTGAGGGTGCGAAGGACCGTACCGAGCACCTTCTGAGGTCCGAAAGAGCGAGCCTGCGAGTCGTTGATCTGCTTGGCGAGCCACTCGGTGAGGGCGTAGAGGAAGCGGTGGACCGAGACGCGCGGACTCTGCTCGACGATGTCGCCGTCTTCGACCTCGTACAGCTTGAGTAGCTGTGGATCGCAAGTCGTAAGTGGCTGTTCGCGCTGCTTCAAGCGAGAGCAAACGCACCTCAACTATGCAGGGCTCGTCAAAGACCGAACGCCTGGCCTCAAGTCCGACTGAGCGGTCGGCGACGATGTCGCGGTGAAGGGAGATCAAGACGTGGTTGATGATCACCTCGGGATCCTCGGACAGGCCCTTGACGACGCCAGAGATGAGGCCCTTGGTCTCGATGACCTGAGTCTTAAGCTTCGAGTCGCCGGCAGCGAGGAAGGCGAGGACGAGCATGCTGAGGAGGGTGCGGATGTCGGGCCTGAGCAAAGGATCGCGCGAGGTGTCCTTGAGCCGAGTGCGGAAGAGACGAGTGATAATCTGCAACGCGCCGGGAAGAGGGTCAGCTCATCGCCGAAAGCCAATCCTGCGGTTTTCCACGCACCTTGGGCTGCCACTGCATGCTGCCAAAGAGCCTCCTAGCAAAACGACCTTGTCCGTATCCTACTACCACGTTGCAGAGCTTGAGCGCGGCGACGGTGACATCGTTTCGGCCGGGGTTGAGAGCACGGTCGAGGTGGTTGCCGTACTGCGTGAGAAGACGGCGGATAACCTCGGGCTCGTTGGTGAAAGGGTCGGTGGACACCAGGCGAACGACGGCGGTGAGAGCGGTGAGGACCGCAGCCGAGAGTTGCGAGTTGTTGGTCTAGCGAAAAAACAAGGAGGGATCAGCCTGTAGTTCTGCTGCATTGAGCTCTGAGCGAAGCTGACCTTGTGGGCTGTATCCCAGGCAGTGAAGAGCCCATCGACGGTCGGGTACTTTGTGAGGTAGTCGAGCAGAGGAGGGACTGCCTTTGCGACGAGAGCTGAAGCGCGCTTCTCAACTTGTAAGAGAGCTACAGGAAGCAGAGGTTAGCTCAAATCTTCCTTTCATCAGTGCTGGAGCTCACCAGCAGTCAGAAGCGGGATATCGCGGGTCGCGAGAGCCTGCACAATCTCCTCTGGCGCTGAGAAGGGCGCAATGAGAGGGAGCTTGATGGATCCCGTGTTGCGCTGGGGAAGGCTCGCTGTGGGCCTTCCTTCTTCCTCGTGGTCCTCGTAGGGAGCCATGTCGACGAATCGAAAGTTCAGACGAGGTGAGGGGAGGGGGAGGGCAAAAGCCGAGAAGGGCAGGCAGCTCGCGAAGGCCGTTCGCTCGGAGGCGAGAAAGTGAGGTTGGAGAGGCCGCTTTCGGCTTTGCTCAGACTACAGCAGGACTCGAGCCACCCTCACTCAGCTATCAACCAATCCTCGAACGACCTCACCCCTCCGTGCTCTTTTCGAACAGCGCCGAGGTCGACGGTGTATCCCACCTCTCCGAACCACTGCATTAGGAGATGTGTCAGAACAGTTCTCGAAATCCCTGCTACCGCTCTACTTGCCGAAAGCAACTGCTTTAGATCCGCCGGCAAGCAAGCGAGCACAATCCTCGAAAGCCACGTCGGCGCTCGACTGGCCTTGGTCCCTTGCACCTTTGCGCAGATCTTGCAGGCCTCGTCGATTGTCAGATCATCTCCTGCAATAGGTACGGTCCTCCCAGCAAACTCCTTGGGGTTCTCGATAGCTTTGACGGCGAAGTGAGCTGGCGCCGAGTTCGAACGCCGAGCGGTCAGCAGCCGTCTTAGAGGCGCGGGAGAGACAACCAGCTCACCGATGTCGACTGTAGACACCATCTGCATGCTCCTGCCCTTCAACCCAGCATCAAACAGCCCAAGGTACAGCCACCTCTCCCACCCTTCCTGCTTCTGAAAGTTCTCGCAAAACGCCACGGGGTGAAGGATAGTATGAGGGATGCCCGCAGCTTTGACCGCCTCCTCGATCTCCAACTTTCCCTTCAGAGCAGGGGGAGGCGCGCCAACTCCCTCGGCGGATCCATAGACGAGAAAGGGTAGGCCGACCTCCTTCGCCGCTTCGACGAACCTGAGGCCTTGCTCCACCTCATTGGGCGAGTCGGCTTGGACGAGGAAGGCAGCGTCCATTCCTTGTAGTGCAGTGATGAGGGAGGAGCGGTCTACAAAGGAGCCTTTGATGAGCACGACTCCTTGGGCGGCGAGAGCGAGAGAGGCGGGAGAGGAAGGGGAGCGGGTGAGGGCATGGATGGTGTGGTGGAGGGGTGACTTGAGGAGGGACTCGATAACTGCAGAGCCTTGTTTTCCGGTGGCGCCCGTAACGAGGACGATCATGCTGATCTGCGGTGAGCGAGGGTGAGAAAGGGAAGGGAGAGAGCTCGGCGGAGGTGACAAGACTCACTCGAGTGGCTGGGAGCTGAGACGGGAAGTAGGAGCAGGAGATAAAGAGGCAAGAGACCTGCTTCACTCTCCTCGAGTCCATCCACGACCTTCTCTCTACTTTCTTGGCACTCTCAGCAACTCCGAGTCCGAGCCTCCGAAGCCCGGCTCATCCTTTTCAGGCTCGCGGGACTTCTCGTCGGTGCCGTGCAGTCGAATCAAGTAGAAATGCGTTTATTTTGTACATCAGGGCTGAAGTATGGTATCCTCACGAGCTCAAGGCTGCTTAAAGCTGAGCTCGACCTCAATCTCGCCCAATCGCTTCTTCCACTCGCCGACATCCCTGAGCTTCTCCTCAAGTGAGTCGATCTCCTTCTGGAAAGAGAGGTGTCTGTAGTCATTGTACGCGGTCAGCGATCGATCAAGGAGAGAAGGGATAAGGGGGAGGAGCTCACTCGGCGGCCGTTCCGATCTGGCTTGTCTCCCAGTGTCCATCCGACCCGGTAAGGCGGAGAAGGTGCTGGTGGTACTTGAAGAGCGATGGACGGTGGGAGATGGTGATGAGGGCTGTTTGGGAGCTCAGGGTCAGCGGTGTTCGCTCGGCGAAGAGCATCGGAGAGCGGCGAGGAGAGCGAAACTGACTGATGCCGAGGTCCTTGGCATGCTGGTACATTGACCCCTCAACATCGGTGGATACGGCTGAGGTGCACTCGTCCAGTACGCCGTACTTGGGGAGATGGTAGAAGAGGCGAGCGATACCCATCTGTTCGAAGTCGTTCGGGTTCAGCGAATGAGCTCGGCGAGGGATACAAGCCAGAAAGGACCAACCCGCTGCTTCTCTCCACCGCTGAGGACGTCCTTCCACTCTTTCCGGGTGTCGAGACCTATCGTTCAATGCCGAGTGGGTCAGCAGAAGCTCGCAAGCCGCCTCCGCCTCTCGCTTTCTCCCAGCCGAGCGAGCGAGACCGGTCTCACCTCCCTCCCTAGCGGGCAAGTAAGCCAAGTGCACATGCTTGAGGATATCGAGTAGCTCCTCCTCGCTCCGGCCAGACGCCACAAAGTCAGGGTAGCTCGAGGGGTAGATAATTCTGCGGAACGAGAGCGCCGAGCGCCGAGAGTCAGCTTTCCTCCTCTGCGGATCTCGAGCTATTCTCGGAAGGGGAGGAGGCAAGTCAAGCAACAACTCACTGATCCCTTAAGCTCCCAGCACTCAAGTACGGCCTCTGGGGCAAGAAGAAGATCTCCTCATCGCTTGGCCTCTGCACCACTCCCTCAAACACGGGCCACAAGCCCGCCAACACCCGCGCGACGCTCGTCTTGCCACTCCCATTCGGGCCCGTAATCAACACATGCTCCCCCTTTTTGACCTTCCAATCCAAGGAACTGACGAGCAACTCCCCGCCGCGTGGGTTGCCTGGGGCGGGAGCGACGATAGGAACTTTGGAGAAGGAGACGCCTTCCTCTCCGTCCTTGTCTCCGCTAGCGCCAAGGGGTTGAATGACAAGCTTCCCATTCAGAGCTCCGAGGTCATAGAACGCCTCGTCTTGAGCGAGGTCCGTTGGGCGAGGGAGGGATTGATACTTCTCGGCGTCGAGGTCGTGCAGCGTGGAGAGGAGGGTGTAGACGCGGGAGGTGTAGCCTGCGAGCTCGGAGAGATCCTTCCAGGAGTACATGAGGCGGCCGCCGGCGTCGGCGAGGGAGAGGAGAAGACGACGGTTGGAGATGTAGTCTGCTCAGAGGTGCTGGGTCAGCTTTCTCGTCCGTCTGCTCTTTCCGCTAATGCAAGGACTCACTCTCGGTACGATGAGCGACGGAATGATCCTCCGTGAGCGCAAGAGCGTCCGCCTTGTCGACCGAGCCGACGAGAGCCTCCTTGACGGGGGCGAAGAAGACGGGGATGGAGATGAGGCAATAGCCACAGGCACTCCACATGTACTTGACTATGAAGTCCTCGATCTGTTCCACGTCCTCTCGTCAGATAAGCAGGCGAGCGAAGGGGAAAGGAGGAGAGACGAACCATGCCGTAGAGGATGCGAATCTGCGCCGAGCGGGAAGAAAGTCAGCGAGGATGGTGTAAAGTGAGGGGCTAGAATATACCTTGAAGATTGAGTTGACATGCTTGATGAGCCTCAAGTAAGCGCGGTTGAGGATGTCCTTCTCGATAGCCGCGCCGTCGTAGAAGCTGCTCGGTTCGGTCGTCAGTCGTCGGTCGAGCTACAAGATGAAGAGAAAGAGTAGGACGCACGCAATCTCTTCGGCATTGATAATCAACCTCGAGTGTGCGGCACGGAAGTCGCCCTCCAACTTGGCTTCGATAGCAGCGAGCTTGCCGAACGCTGGGGTGACCTGTCGTCGTTCTTTGTCAGCTAGCTCCAGGCTACGTGGAGGGAGCTGAAGAGACGCACCTTGCGAAGAACCCATGCAGTAGCGACGTATGAGACAGCCAAGCCGAGCGAGCCATACCCTCCGATCGAGCGACCGAGCTGGATATTGAAGAGTATGAGGTCGAGGGTCGGTTTCGAAATGTTGGAGCTGTTCAGGTCCGTCCATCAGCATCTCCGCCTAATCTAATCCACCTCAGTGACTCACTACAGCGCGCTCAACGTCTCACAAAACCTCGCCACATCGGTCGTGACAAACTGATCGGGGCCGTCGATTCGCGAGTCGAGGTTGACGACCTTGTAAAAGGTGTTCTTGGGCGAGAGGTAGAGATCGTGGATGTAGCGAGTCAGGCGGGTGCGGAAGGAGATGGAGAGCTTTTGCTGGAGGTAGCGGATCTGTTTCGGCCGAGGAGGGTCAGCGAGAAGTGACGGAGGGGAGATGGGAGAGTGTACCATCGAGTTCGTGTAGACCGAGGGCACGGCCAGAGCGAACCAGAGACCTAGCCCTCGAACGAAGCCCTTGCCATTGGCTGAGACCTGTTGAGCACCTTCCTCGTCAGCTCTGTTCATCGCCGAGCTCCGAGACTCGGACTCACAAGATCTCCGACCAACCGTCCATCCAACTTGGCGACCAGCAGACTCAAATAGGTCCTCAACAACAGGAAGCTCGTATGCGCCGCAATTAGGAAGACCTCCTTGCTCGTCATCCTCGGCACAATAATTTTGGCGATGGCTGCCAATTGACGAAAGAATTCTCGGTTGACGCCAACACGAGCGGTACCGTTCGGAGTGGAGGAGGAGGAGGAGGTGGAAGGCGAGGGTCGGAAGTAGGGACGGTGGGCGGAGAAGGTCGAGGCTTTGGTAGGGTGGATCAGGACCCGCGAGACTCGGCCTCGGTTTGGGACGAGGAGCTCGCGTGAGCCGTTGGGGAGGCTGTGGCACAGTGGAGGGGGTCAGATGTGCACTGGGTATAGCTGAGAAAAGAATGGCGCACGGCTTGTACAGATCCCTCTGCGCCAATTCGAGCTGAGGCGTACTGAGCTGGCTGCGATCCTCTGTCGGTTCGGTCGCCGAGGAGAGGCCAGCATCAGCTTCCTTCCGCCTCGTACTTCAATCGACGCCAGACTCACTACTCCTTTTCGCCTCCTCAGCAGCCTGCACGACCTTCCTCCTCAAGTAGTAGAGCGCCACGAGCAAGGGGAGCGCGAGCGCGGCGGGTCCGGCCTTGCTGTTGCTCAGAGCGGCGAGGGGAGAGCGGGCGAGCTTGGATTGTGCTGGGGCCATGGCGCCGAGTTGAGGATAGTCGGTGTAACCTGTTGGAGGTGGAGAGAGAGAGGTGTCAGCGTAATTCCGGCCCCACATGAGAGCTGCTGAGGAATGTAATTGGGGGAGCGAGAGAGCAGGAGAGGGACGATGGTAGACCTGAGTGTACAAGGCTACGTCCCCTTGTCCTCCCAGCTTGATGTAGCAGCCTGCATAAACCCTCCGCTCGTTGCTCGAGCCCGTTGCCTGCTCTTCCAACGCTCCCGCCTCTTCTACCAGGCCTGCAGCTGCCCAAACCATTACATCTGTACCCTTCACTCCCTCTGCTGTTGCTCCCCCGCTCTCTGCTCCCTTCCCGCCGCTACCATCCCCCATCGGCGTCTCTCAAGCGAGTTGCCGAGCCTTGGAGCGTGTCAGAGGTTCTGTAGTGAAGGAGAAGCTCACCTGTCTAGCTGGGAGCACCTGAAGCGATTCAAAGTTATAGCTCGTGCTCTGCTGCAGGCCGGTTGAAGGGAGAAAAGTCCCAGAGGAGAGGTAACCAGTTGGAGCTGAAAGAGCGGGGTAAAGAGGTGGCTGGGGATAGAGGGAGAGCTGTAGGAGGGCTGGAGGAGAGCAGGCGGAGTCGCTGATAGCTGATAGAGATTGATCTGAGTGTGTTGGCGAAACGAGGCGAGCGAAGAGGACGGAGAGAGGGAGAGGTTCGACTTGGCCGCGAGAGGCTCTCTCAGCTCTTGACCCCTCTGTAGCTTTTCATCTCGCTCTCGCTCTCTTCACTCCAAATGGACGACACTTCGTTCAGCTTCCTCTCCTTACTCTCCCAACCACCCGATCCTACTCTCCTACAGCAAGCTCAGCAAGAACAGACTCGCCTCTCTCTCTCCTCGCTCGACCAACATCAGCAGTGGCTTCTAGGGCTCAGGCAGCAGGCTGTAGGTCATCACTCTCTCTTTCTGTACCTCCCTACAGCTCCGCTGACTCTGCTCTGCTCTCTCATCGCACTCCCTTCTCGCCTCGACTCGCTCGGCGCTCTTTCTCCCCTTCTCTGCTGTCTCTCGCTCTACAGGCTGCCCACCAAGCCTCTCTCCAACAGCTCCGTCACTCGCACTACTCCAACACATCCTCTAACAACCATGCCCAGCTCACCGAAGCCAACGAACGCCTCAACAAATGGACTCCACCGAGGACGAAGAAGCCTGCCGCCGTCTCGGTCAAGCAGGAGGGGCCAGAGCTGCAGCAGGAGAACGTAGGATCTGGGAGGAGGGCAGCGAGGAACTCGGCTAAGAAGACGAGTGAGCAGTATGGTATGACGGTGGAGCAGGCGACGGGGACGACTTCGCCGAGGGGGAGGAAGGGAAAGGCTACGGTTGAGGAGAAGGAGAAAGTTGTCACGCCCAGCAGTAAGAGCAGGTCGGAGCCCCCTCCTGATCCCTCTGCACCCGTCACTCCCCAGCAACAGCGCCCTCTCCCGCCTCTCACGCCTTCGAACAACTCCTCCTCGGCGCCTCCTCCCTCCTCCAACACACCGTTCCGCACTCCCCTCCCTCGCCCTCTCGCTCCTCCTTCCACCAAAGTCACACCTATCTCTCCTCCACACCCTCGGCCTCGCACTCACCCCACCAGCTCGCCTTCCACGACTCCCACGGCGCTCCCTCCCCTCATCTCGGCGCCGCCAACCCGCTTCCCCATCCTGCACCACCCCTCTCCTCCTCCTCCTGGGGCGGCGCTGCTCTTCCCGGGTCTGCTGTTCATCCAGCCTACTCAGTTTGGGGAGAAGAAGAGCAAGGGCAAGGGGAAGAAGAGGAAGGCGCCGAGCGGCCTCAGGAAGGAGAAGGGAACGCCGAGTAAGAGGGTGAGGTGGGAGCAGCCTGAGAAGGAGCAGAAGGGTGGAGAGGAGAGTTGGAGTACGAAGGAGGTGGAGCTGAGTGCTGTCTGAGGTGAGATTGGGCGAGATGGTCGCTGGACTCGGAGGCAGCAAGGAAGAAGGGATCGCCGAGTTTGAGGGGCAGCTGAGCAGGGTCGACGTGCTTGTGCAGTTAAGTAGGAGTGCTTTGTATGTGTTACATCGCTTTCTATGCATCTCCCTCGGGAGGAGGATAACCCCTCGCCACTTCCTCAATCGAATCTGGAGCTCCAACCACTTCTCGGTCTGGATCCAAATCGCGCGACACTTGTCATGTCCAGCGTTCGCTTCCTCTCCGTGTCTACATCTCAGTGTATCCCTCTCTGCTCCGAGCTCCGAGTACATCAATAAAAGCGCACCTTCTCGCGCCCAATGGCGCCCACGCCTCTCTCGCTCCTTCCTCTCAGCGCAGGCGCCGAGCTCTCCTCGCCGACCGCATCAACAACGCCCAGCCTCATCCTCACGCTCGGCGTCCTCCTGCTCGGCTCCTGGACGAACAGCTGATCCTGGTTGTGGAGAGTGGGACGGACACCTCGTGAGTCAAGATTGACAGCGGCGACGGAGGCCGAGCGCCGAGCACAGTTCAGAGGCGCTCAGTGCCGACTTCCCTCTCCGCCGACTCAGAGCTAATATCGAATTGTTTATTCCGAATGCAGGATGCTGGCGGGAGCGGGATACCTCTCGTATTTGATCTGGGAGAAGACAAACGGTGCGGCTCGCTTCGGACTTGCTCGACACCGTCTTTCGGTGGCTTGATTGCTGACTTCGCGGCACTTGCTCATAGTTCCTACGGCACTCGGATTCAATCTCGGCCGGGTATACACCCTCACGTCCGTCCGAGCAGAGTGCCGCTCCCCTTCGTGCTCGGCGCTGACATCGGTGCCCGCTCCCCCTTGCGTCAACAGGCTCCTCTTCAACCTCAACATCCGTCCTTCTCTCCAAGCGCATGTCTCAGGACGATCGAACAGTCTACCCAAGCTGTCCTCGAAGCATTCAGTGGGCAGAGCAGGCGGCTCTCGCTCCCTGCACCTTTCGGTCGCAGGCGGGATCACCGTGTCGAGAGTCGAGAGTATAGTCACGGATGTGGCCGACGAGGAGGAGTTCGAGAGTGGGACGAGGGAGCTGAGGAGGAGTCAGGTGAGCCGGTCACTCTTTGCACTCCTATGAGAAGACGAGGCTGATTCTCGGCGATGGCTCCCGAGCAGCTACTACGGGTCGAGCAGCGTGTTTCACCGTTGGATACGGACATGGCAGATGAAGAGAAAGGTTGAGGCTGTAAAGGTGCTCTCAGCATATCTCGGAAAAGGCTAGCCGTGCACGGAGAGAGCTCAAGCGCGCCGCTCGGCGATGATTCAATGCTCTGGTTCTGCTTCACTCCAGGTTGCCTCTTGCCGAATCCTCGAGCATTGTATCAACTTTTCCAGATCCTTATCTTTTCAAGCGCTGCTCCACTACAGAAGTTGCACAAACGCGGCCATAGCGCTTCAGGCGGCCCCTCCTGAGCGGGGACTCGCCGCCGACATCTCTTTGCTTCCCGCCACAACATCGTCGCGAATGGCGACCTTCGTTGCACCGCCCTCCAACTACCGCTCCCCTTCAGTCGTCTCCTCAGCACACATCCCACCACGCCCACTCGACTCGCCCTCGCTCTTTCCCCTCCTCAATTCGCTCAAACTCGAACCAGCCTTCCAAGCAGCCCTCGCGCAACAACAGCCGGAGCACAGCAAAAACAAGAGCAAAGCACCGAGTAGGAAGCCCAGCAAGCGTCGGAACGGTAGTGGTGCCAACTCCTTCTTCGGTGGCTCGACGAGCAGAGCAGAGGGCGACTCGACGTCGGAGGGATGGGCTCGAGTCCCGCGCGGCGGAAGAGAAATGAGGAATGGTGACCTCTTGGCGGAGTTGTATCGCGATGTTGGGAGGCAGAAGGCGTCGAGTAGGAGTGATGTAGGGAAACAGAGAGGGGGGGCGGAGGCGAGGGGTGAGAGTCCGGCCGCGCTTTTCGCCAGGTTGACGGGCTGGGAGGGGGGAGGGAGTTTGCCGACGCTTCGGAGTGGACAGAGAGGGAGTGCGGAGGCGCCTAGGAGGCTACCGCATACGGCAGACTTGTTCAGTATGCTAGAGAACCCGCCGAAGCCTACCCTCCCACCCCAGACCTCGGCGTACTCGGCTCGAGGAAACCGTGAGCTCTCTCATGCACTTCAACTTCTCGTCCTCGAAGCTGACTCCTCTCCATCCCAACAGAAGGAGCCTCACCCTACCACTCAACTGCCATCCCGCCAGCGCGACGTCCTCTCCCTCCCATCCCGGCGCGGTCTGTCCCCGATCTCGCCGCGCGACTACCGCCAGCCGTCGAAATGCTCCGTCCACGAGTCTCAGCTTCCTACCCAGTCCACTCGCCGATCCCCATCGCTCCTCCTCTGCGTCACTCATCGTCCTTCCTCGGCGCCTCTCATGTCAGCTCTCCTCCCCGGACCGGCAGCTCCTTCTCCCACGCCGTCGGCCACCTCAAGAGGATACTCAGTCGGACCTCCAGCCACTCGATGAGATCTCGTAGGATGTCTTCTAGCGCACCCTCGACCTTCTCCCGAACGCAGACGATGAGCTCGTCACTCACGGCGCATCTCGTCGCTTCGCCCGCCGAGATGGGCTCCTTCCAGTACCCTCAACCTACCACACTCGTCTCGCCTACTACCTCTCCCGACTCGAACGTCGCCCATTCCGACTCTCGGCCCTCCCTCACCCAAGCTTCACCTCCTCGGCGCCGTCGTCCCCAAACACTCTTCCTGGCCCGAGACGACATCGACCGAGACCTCCCCTCCTCCATCGAAGCTCGCAAGGCGCTCCTCGACCTCCTCGACGAAGGACCGCCATCCAAGTCACCCGCACCTCGTCCACCTCTGCGCTCAACCAACTCGCTTCCCCTTCCCTCTCCGCCGAACGAGTCGCCTTCACCCCAGCTAGCGGAGAGGCTCACCTCGATGGACGAGCCTCGATATTGGACGTACGATAACCTGGCAACGAGGAGCGCCAGCAATCTTCCTCAGGCTGTGCGGGAGGAGGAGGAGTGGAGTTCGAAGGCCGACTCGGCGCCGAGGTCGAGGCCGATCCCTGCAGCGCAGAGGGGGAGGTCAGAGTCGGGATATTACTCGTACGGAAGTAGATGGGATTGGGATAATGTGGAGCAGACGGAGGAGTCGGAGAAGAGGGGAAGGATCTTGAGAATTTGGAAAGGGTGGGTGAGGGAGAGGAAGGGTCGAGGATCGTCAAGGAATTCAGTGGTCGTGGAGTAGGGTGGTCATTGGAACTTTGCTTTCATGCACTCTGTCATGTGAATGAGGATGCTGCCGGACGAAGGGATGGCTGCCGAGTCCAAGGAGAGAGCAGCGCCGAACCGGCAGCGAGAACGAGTCAAGAGCTACAGCAGAGCATGGAACGGCGCCGAGCTGGTATGGATCAGCTCAAGAGACCTACTGTGAGGCCAAAGACGTCACGGCATGGCGCCGTGCAGCCGAGTACATCGGCCAATCGCTTGCCCCGCGAAGGCCACTTGCGATTTCGAGCCGGCGCGCCTCTTTTGCTTCCGCTCGCTCATCTCTACTTCGATTCGACGCCAGCACCATGTCGTTCACTTCACTACGAGCATGCCCTCGGCCTGCTGCCCTCCCTTCTGCTCTGCGCTCCAGGACCTTCGCTACCTCCCTTCGAGTCAACTCCGGCGAGCAGGTCCTCGAGGGCTACAGCGAGGCTGCTCCCGGCACTTTGAACCGTCACAGTCGTCTCATCACTCAGGACAAGACTCAGGGAGCTTCCCAGGTGAGTCTTTCACTGCTCTTGATCAGCTACCAGAGCTAAACTGATGTTGTGATGCTGCAGGCCATGCTCTACGCTACGGACGGCATTGACGTCGAGGCGGATCTTTCCAAGCCCATGGTCGGTGTTGCTAACGTCTGGTGAGCTACAGCTATGCTCCCGGTGCTCTCTAGCAGAGCTAATCGCTATTCTCTCTTCGCAGGTATGAGGGAAACCCGTAAGCAGCTCCTCTTCTCCGCTCTCGACCTACTCGCTAACACGCAAGCTTGGCTACAGCTGCAACAAGCACGTCCTCGACCTCGGCCACCGCGTCAAGGCCTCGCTCACTCGCGCCGGCATCACTGGCTACGGCTTCGGCACTGTGGGAGTCTCGGACGGAATCTCAATGGGCACTTTCGGCATGAGTTACTCGCTCCAGTCGAGGGACCTCATCGCCGACTCGGTCGAGACGGCTGCTGGAGGTCACTGGCTTGATGGAATGGTCACTATCCCCGTGCGTTTCTCGAGGCAGATGGAGGAGCTCGGCGGACGAAGTAAGCTGACCTCCCTCGCTCCTCTCTACAGGCTTGCGACAAGAACATGTAGGTCTGCTTTCACTGAGCTCCAGCTCTTTACTCAGGCTCAGCATCTAACGCCGACTCGTCTCAAGGCCCGGAGTCCTCATGGCCCTCGGTCGTCTCAACCGCCCCGGAATGATGCGTGGGTCTCGAGCAGGTTCACCTATTACGCAGAGTAGCTTCTAACCACGGTCTTCGCGCGCCAGTTTACGGCGGAACGATGAAGCCTGGATCCTGCGAGGGCCAGCCGGTGCTCGACGTTGTCAGTGCTTTCCAGTCTTACGGCAAGTTCCTCGAGGAGGGATCTACCCCCGAGGCTGAGAAGAGGCGTTACGAGACTGTTCGCAACTCGTGCCGCAAGGATGGTGGAGCCTGCGGAGGTGAGCTCGCTTCTCGACGCTTTTCGTTCTCGGTCGAGATTGCTGACTAGCCCTCTTGACCATCCTAGGAATGTACACTGCCAAGTGAGCTCTACTCCTGACATCTAACTAACGAGTCGAGCTGACCATCACTCGCTCCACAGCACCATGGCCAGTGCCGCCGAGATCATGGGAATGGCCCTTCCCGGCTCGTCCACCAACCCCGCCGCCACGAAGGAGAAGTTCGACGAGTGCGACTCGGTCGGGGAGTACATGCTCAACCTCCTCAAGAACGACATCAAGCCCCGTGATATCATGACCCGCGCTTCGTTCGAGAACGCCATGGTCCGTTGCTGCTCGCCCTCGCCTCGCTCGCCACGCCAACTGACCGCTCTCGCTCTTGCACATAGGTCCTCACCATGATCCTCGGAGGATCGACCAACGCCGTCCTCCACCTTATCGCGATCGCCCACTCGTGCGGCCTCAAGCTCACCATCGACGACGTTCAGGCCGTCTCCGACCGGATACCCTTCCTCGCCGACCTCAAGCCCAGCGGAAAGTACGTCATGGAGGACGTTCACAAGATTGGAGGACTGCCCGGTGAGCTACAGCCCTGCTATCCTTTCTCGGCTGAACGACGAGCTGACGAAGATCCCATCGCCGGCAGCCGTCTGCAAGTACCTGCTCAAGAACAACCTCATCGACGGCAACATCATGACTGTCACCGGAAAGACCCTCGGCGAGAACCTCGACAAGGCGCCTGACATGAAGGAGGGACAGGATGTCATCCGCCCTCTGCACAACCCCATCAAGTCGACCGGTCACCTTCGGTTTGTCCTCTCTTTGCACTCTTAGCTCGCTTTCGCTGACCCTAGATCTCCGTACACAGCATCCTTCGCGGCAACCTTGCTCCTGGAGGATGTGTGAGCAAGATCACCGGCAAGGAGGGCTTGGAGTTCACTGGAAAGGCTCGCGTGTTCGACAACGAGGAGGACGTCGGCAAGGCTATCGCTAGCAAGAGCATCAAGGTCGGAGAGAAGACCGTCATCATCCTCAGGTATCTCGGACCCAAGGGAGGACCTGGTGAGTAGCTTGGCCTTCGCCAAGCAATCAGAGGAAGAGGACGGAGCTGACCCTCGCGTTCGTTTCGCCCGCAGGAATGCCCGAGATGCTCAAGACTACCTCAATGGTTATCGGTGCTGGACTCGGCCAGGATGTTGCCTGCGTTACCGACGGTCGCTTCTCTGGAGGAACGCACGGCTTCACCGTCGGTCACGTCGTGCCCGTACGTTGATCTCGGTTGACTACGACTAGAGGACTGATGCTGACCATCCTACCTTCACGACGAGCAGGAGGCCGCCGAAGGAGGACCTATCGGCCTGATTGAGGATGGAGATGTACGTCGCGCCGAGCCTGCACGCTCTGCGATCTTGCGCTGACCTTCCTCGCTTCTACCCCTTCGTTGCACCCTTCGCAGGAGGTCTACATCGACGCCGTCAACAACACCATCGACATGCGCGTCTCTGAGGAGGTTCTCGCTAAGCGCAAGGCTGCATGGAAGCCTCGGGAGCCCAAGGTCAAGTCAGTGAGTGACTCTGTCCCTCTGCAGCTCGAGACGATTGCTGACTCGTCGTTCGTTCGTCTACTATCAGGGTGCTCTGTTCAAGTACTACAAGTGAGTGCTCCCTACTCAGTCTTCCTGCGCCTCCAAGACCGAAGCTAATCTCTTCCCCTCTCTCGTAGGCTCGTCAAGGATGCTTCGCACGGAGCTGTTACCGATGCTTAAGGGTGTCTGCAAAGTCATCTTGTATATTGTCGTCCCTTCTCGGATTGAGAGAAACTCAACGCCGAGCGAAAAGGGGCGAATCACTTTTCGGAACCTCGGTCGACTGCAGCCGACGCGTTCGACATGCTACAACCTCACTCGATGCTTCTCTAGCGATTACTAAGCCTTTTACAGCCTCAAGCGAGGGCCGATTTTGGCGTGACTTTGGATTTTGTCAGCCGAGGTGGAAGCTTGAAGGCGCCGGCAAAGGTTGGCTCAGCGCATGCTCCTTCGCTCTTGCTCTTCCGCCTCTCGCACCGTTTCTCGTCCTCTTTCGAACAACTTACAGCTTCAGACTTCGCTCGCCGTCGTCCGCCCTCGCTTCCTACACACTCGAACCGGTTTCCGTCCTCGAGCTTCCTCGCCGTACTTCGCTCTCGCCGCTGCCACTTTCGCCCTTTCACCCTTCTCCACCTCTTCATTAGCTATGGCCCCTCTCGAGGTTAACGGTGGCGCTGCCGCTGACAAGCCCAGCAACACCAACAAGGTCGTGATTATCGGTAGCGTGAGTCGAGATGAGCCGGCTCCAACGCGCGCTGGTCGTGCTACTCGGCGGAGCTGCTTTGACGGGTGGGGTGGAGAGCGGAAAAGGCTAACGAGTGCTCGCTGCACCTTCCTAGGGACCCGCTGGTCACACCGCTGCCATCTACCTTGCTCGCGCCAACCTCAACCCGGTGTAAGCCGCGCTTCGCTCGTCGCTTTCGCCGCGATTCTCTGAGATTATATGCTGACTCATCTCGCTCTACAGCATGTACGAGGTGAGCTACAGCTTCTCTCATCAGCTCCCGAGGCGACCGAGTGCAGGCTGGCGTGCTCGAAGGAAGGCGTGCGCGCAAACCGCGCTGGCTTCGAGATGCTGCCTGCTCGGTAGCACTGCAGCTATTAGGCCTCACAGAGGAGGAAACTGCGAAAGAGTAGGAGCTGACCCGGCTCTCTACACGACAGGGTATGCTCGCCAACGGCTTCGCGGCCGGAGGACAGCTCACTACTACCACCGACGTCGAGAACTTGTGCGTTGCGGGCAGCTGCCGAGGCGTTAGAGGCTGTTGGCTGACCTTCATCTATCTACGCACAGCCCTGGATTCCCTGAGGGTATCCGTGGACCCGAGATGATGGATCTCTTCCGCGCTCAGTCGCTTCGCTTCGGAACCACCATCCACACCGAGACCATCTCCAAGATTGGTACGCTAGAACCTCTCCTATCCGTCTGAGCTCTCGACTGACCTCGCTTCTGCTCTGCATTGGACAGACCTCTCGTCCCGCCCCTTCAAGTTCTGGCGCGAGGGAGCCGAGCAGGAGGAGCCCGAGACCGCCGAGACCGTCATCATCGCTACCGGCGCTTCCGCTCGTCGCCTCAACCTTCCCGGAGAGGAGACCTACTGGCAGTCCGGTATCTCGGCTTGCGCCGTCTGCGATGGAGCTGTCCCCATCTTCAGGAAGAAGCCTCTCGCCGTTATCGGTGGAGGAGATTCGGCTTGCGAGGAGGGCATGTACTTGACAAAGGTGCGTCCTGCAGCTTGGAGCAGTACCGCCGTACACTAGCTCACCCTCCTTCTCGCGCAGTACGCCTCCCACGTCTACGTCGTTGTTCGCCGCGACGTTCTCCGCGCCTCCAAGGTCATGGCCAAGCGTCTCCTCGCTCACCCCAAGGTCACCGTTCTCTGGAACTCGGAGCCCACCGAGGCCAAGGGAGACGGCGACCTCCTCACCTCCATCACCCTCCGCGATACCAAGTCCGGCGAGACCAGGGATCTCCCCGTCAACGGTCTCTTCTACGCTATTGGTGAGTTTTCAGATCTGCCGAAGCTGCTTCTGTCTCGCTGACCACTATTGCTCCTTCAGGACACGAGCCCGCTACTTCCCTCGTTCGCGGCCAGGTCAAGACCGACGAGGACGGCTACATCGTCACCGAGCCCGGAACGTCCATCACCTCGGTCAAGGGAGTCTTCGCCGCCGGTGACGTGCAGGACAAGAAGTACCGCCAGGCCATCACCTCGGCTGGAACCGGTTGCGTGGCTGCCCTCGAGGCCGAGAGGCTGCTCGCCGAGGAAGAGACCTACGATGAATAGAGGGCTGCAGGGTTCTGCATTAGTGAAATACCTATAGACGTCTTGTATCATGGGCTCGAGCGGTTGATCACTGTTAGATGAAAGCCTGAACGAGGCTATCGAGAACCAGCACTTGGCTGCTGGGTCATTCTGCTCCTCGCCTTGCGCACCGTGCAGCAAGCTGAGAGCCTGCTGTTTGGTAACTGCACCGCCGAATCGCGCCTACTCTCCGCCCACTTTGCAATCGACTCTCACGGACCGCCTCGAGAACCGAAAAACGAGCGCCGAGCGCCGAGCGCCGAGAGCGAAATGAAGCAAGTCGGCGCAGCTGCAATTCCTGCGAGGGGAGGTGGGATGCGTATGCTCTTCTCTATCCTGTTGAAGCTGTATGACTGCAATTGAACCCGGGACTACGCTGGCTGATGGCCTTCTTTCGGCGTTGCCATCTATTACCAAGCGCGCTGACCGCGACGGAGGGCTCGTAGACGGACACCTTGCCCAGCGGCTTGACGTTGTTGTTGTCGATGGGCGCTCTGAGCTTCCTCTTGTTCTTCCCTGCAAGACGAAAGTCGGCTCAGCTCAACTCGGCCTGACCAAGTTCGGACGTCGCTCACTTTGCTCCTCCGCAAGAGCATGGAGACGCTCAGTATCACGGAGCGCCTGGCTCGCTGCTGCGTCGTCTATCCTCTTGTTCATCTCATCCCTTGTTTGATTGGCCGCATTTTCGTAGTCCTGTCCGAGGCGAGTGAGCGAGGCAGCTGCAGTTGTGGGCCAAGGAGGCTCAGCACGGGTCATGAGTAGAAGAGACCCACCGCCTAACTTAAGCTGCTGGGCAGGATGTGAGACTCGGACTCGCGCTGTCCAAGGAGCACATTCAGCAGGAGTGTACGAGGCAGAAGGCTCGGAAGAGCTTACGACCGGACTGTCGCGCGGGTTCAGGCTTCTTAGGCTTGAAAGGGTTCGTCCAGCTGGGCATTGCGACCCCCGAGAAAAGCGTTGAGTATGGAAGAAAAAAAGCGATTCGTCCTTGCTGACCTGCATTCAAAGTCCTCGGAGGAGCTGGGACCGTTTCGGCTTCCAAGGCATCGCTGAAGCTCGGCTGTAGGCGGCAAGCTGGGTTCGCCGTGCTACAGACGCTCACTGTTTACGTATCTTCGAGTGACTCAGATGTTGATGCGATCCTTTGCCCGCGAGCAGCAGGCTTGACCCGGGGCCACAAGCAGGCCGCCGTCGCCGAGCATCGAGCCCGAGCTGATTCGAACCACTTTCTAGGTCAACCTGGGTTGGCTTGTTGCGAGCGCTACCGAGGTCTCTAACATCAAGCCTCAGGTCAACCGCTACACCATGGCCTCGGGCCGCCACTTGATCCTCCTAGCCGAGGGACGTTTCGTCAACCTCGGATGCGCCACCGGTCACCCTTCGTGGGTCATGTCGTGCTCCTTCACCAACCAGGTCCTCGCCCAGATCGCTCTCTGGCCCGACAACGCCTCGTACCCCGTCGGTGTCCAGTAAGTTGACACTTGAGCCTTCGCCGAAGCTCGGCGCTGACCTTTTCGCCTTCAACAGCATCCTCCCCAAGCCCCTCGACGAGGAGGTCGCTAGGGCTCATCTCGCCGAATTGGGAGTTCACCTCACTGTCATGACAGACGCGCAAGTGAGCTACCTCAATCTTCCTAAGGTAAGAAACGCTCGCCGCCGCCTTCGCCGAGCATTTCGCTGATCTTTGACCCCTTCCCGCTCGCTCCCACCCGCAGGACGGACCCTACAGTGAGTTTCAACAGCATCCTACATCACTGTTGAACCACAGCTGACCTCGCCCCCGTCCACAGAGCCCGACCACTACCGCTACTAAGCGTCTCGCCGCTCGCTACCGCCCCTCCGTAGCAGCTCCGAGAGTCGCTGTACTGCGACGACGATTCACCAAAGTTTCGAAATCCCTTTTCCATCTTCCCAACTCAAGGCAGACCTTCTCGCGTGCCACGCCTGAAGGCCCCCGACCGGACGTGAAAGCCGTCGCCGAGCGCCGAGAGCAAAAGGAAGTCAATCGCCTACAGCAAGGCAGCTCGAAGGCTAGTATAACGTATCTGCTTGCATTCTCTTCCTTCCTGGCTCAATATTTATCACTGCAAGCAAGCTCCCTTCGAGTCGCCGCCGCCCAGTCCCAACCCTCCCTCGGCGCTCGCTGGGCGTCGCATCTACCAGCTGCCCTGGTCGCGAGGCATCGGCTGGTAGACCGAAGCCTTACCGAGAGATTTCGCAGTGACCGGCGCCTTGCCCTTCTTCTTGTTCTTGTCTTCCCCTGGAGACGAAGGGCGTCAGCTCATCGAAGCGGCTCGGCAAGTTAGTTCGGAGTGGCTCACTTTCCTCTGCCTCTCGTTGCTCAACTTCACGAAGTGCCTTGTTCTCTGTCGACTTGTCGCGTCTCGTCTCCATCGTGTCCAGATGCCCAGCTAGTCTCCTCGCGTATTCTTCTGCGGAGAGTCGGTTTGCAGCTTCCAGAGTGCGCGGCGGAACTGCAAGAAGGTACGGTCAGAACCAGCTGATCGTGCGCTGAGAGAAGCTGTCGTACGCGGTGGGTCCGTGTGCTTCACCCAGACTCGAGCTGCCGGGGAGTCAGATTCAGTCGACTCGGCGAGGCAGACGGCGAAAGGCTCACGGGTCGAGTAGACCGAGGGGTGAGGCACCTCCCTCTTCTTGAAGGGGTTGGGAGGTAGCCAGCTGGACATGGCGAGCGGCGAGGCGAAGTGGAAGAGAGCAAGAAGCGATTCGACCACGAGAACGTGCAGCTGACTGCCTCGGGCCTTGAAAAGGCCAAACTCCGCTCGGCGACTCCTTCCAGCGATAAGCGATAAGATGACTCTTGCAATTCTACATAGTACTAATCCTCTTCGTCGTCTAGCATCCGCGGTGTTGATGGGGAGCCTGCCCTCGCCAGTAGAGGACTCGCATCACCACCGCTCAGCTCATCGTAGGCGACATCCCTCCGCGAAGGCCTCCTCCTCGACCACCACCGATATGCGACTCCCACCGTCAGCATCAAGCCCAACAGTCCCACAGCCACGCTTGTCCCTCCAATGAGCACCTCGTCCCCGTCGTCCTCAAACGTCCCGCTCCTCAATCGCTCCATCACGTCGAGCGCGAGCAGGCTGAAGTGCCCGCCAGCGACCGGCCGAGTCCTGAAGCCTACGCTCCATCCTCCTCGGGGGTCGATAAAGTCGCCTTGGACGTCATTCTTGGCTTGTCGGAGGAACTTGCCGACAGCGTCGACGAGGAGGGTGCGAGTCGAGTTGGTGACGGCGATCCCGCCGAGCCAAGCGAGCCAGTCGGTCTTTGCGCGGAAGGGGAAGGCCGAGTCGAGGGCAGGGCCGTAGGGTACTGTAGGAGAGAAGGTCAGGGCCTAGCTTGTGAGGGAGGAGGGGAGCAAGGAGGATCGCCGAGAACTCACGCGTGACGTTGGCGTAGAAGGTGTCTTGCGCTTCATACACTGAAGCAGGGAACATCTCGGTGCCGAAGAGCTTGTCGAAATAGAGGTTATACTCCAGGCGAGCAAAAGATTAGCGAGATCCGAGATGGAAACACGAGCGCCGAGCTCACCTGTCCGTGCCAGCTCGAATCGTTGCCGTAGTGGCCGAGGAGGTGGGTGCCGTCCTTGGAAATGGCGAGGTCAAGGAAGGTCGAGGTCATGACCTCCGAAGCGTTCTGCGAGACGAGGAGAGGATCAGCCAAGAGCGTCGAGGGCCGAGGCGCGAGACAGACCTTGTAGTGCTTGTAGTCCTTCTCCTTCTCAAAGTCGAGAGCAATTTCAGCCATAGCTCGGATGCCCATGATACCCTTGATGACCTGTGAAGCGAGCTGGGTGAGCTAGCGGTCCTCGCCGAATAGAGCAGCGAGCGTACGAGGCCGGTTTGGTTCTTCTGAGGGCCGTAGACTGGAAGTGGGGGCGTAAGGTCAGCTTTTTGTCTGGAGCGGGCTTTGTAATGGAGCTCACAGTCGTCGGTACTGCCTGTGAACGCAAGAAGGTCGGTTAGCTTCGGCGCTCGGTCGACTGGATCGTGACCACTCACTCTGCTCCTTGGGGAACAACGCCTCTTCGACCAAGTAGTCGGCCCATTGTGTGAGCAAGTGGTAGTAGGTCCCTGCCTGATCCCTTGAAGCTGCATCTCCCCGTCTCATTCCGGCGAGCGCCATCGCGAGCATGTTGCCTGCCTCCTCGATGGGCAGCGTAGGTCCCTCGTAGTCGTCGTGACCGAGAGCATTAGGCCAGTGATCGCCGAGATCGTGTGGAGGAGGAAGGGGTCTCCAAAGTCCCGAGTCGGAGTAGCGGTAGATGGGCTCGAGGAGGAGGGGCAGGAGAGTCGGCGAGGCGTAAATGAGGAAAGGAAGGAAGGGAGCGATAACGTCGACGGTCTGGCAGTTGCCGTTGGAGGAAACTTCTTTGAGGCCGAAGAGAGTGGGGATGGGCTCGTTGGTGATGGGCGAGTAGGTGACGAGCGACGAGTTAGCGTCGAGGTCGTAGTCCCAGAGGCCTTCGAGTGCGGCAAAGATCTGCCTCGTCGACACGGCGAGAGTATGGCCGTACTCCTCCGACTCGACACGGCGAGCATCAGCGTACATCTGAGCGTTCCAGTCCTTGCTCAGCGAGGCGGCGAGCTCGAAGTCGCTGAGGAAGAAGCCAATGAGCTCCTCCGCCGTCTTGAAGGTGCTCGCCCACAGAGGCTTGACCTGAACGACTTCGGGACCGGCGACCTTGTACTGGATGAGAGGCGTGCGAAGGTGGCCGACTGTGAGAAGGGCGGAGGTGTCTTCGGCGGATGACGAGGGCGAAACGGTGCCAAACGAGTGGGAGATGGCAAAGACGGGTTCGTCGAGAATGGCGGTTTGGTTGTCGCCCTGCCGTGTCCTCGTCGGCCTGAAGGTCTCGTTGAACGAGTTGAAGAGCCGACCTCGGTCGACGAAGACTCGGCGGGTCTCCGCGACATCATCTCCTGCCGCGTAAGTCGTTTCGACGTTGTCCGCATCCGACCGAGAGGCATACCAAACATCTCCGTGAAGGATGCGGTCGTTCCCATGCTCCTCCCGCATGTTCTCCTCCTCGAATAACCGCTGATCTTGGAGCCGAAGCCGAACGCCCGACCAGTGATCCCTCTCTACGCCCTCCCACTCGAGCATCTCGGTCTCGTCGTCGGCGAGCCATAATCCATTGATCTCCGAGTAAGCCTCGACGTGATGATCCTTGCCATCGAGCGAGGCGACCGAGAGGTGGAGGTAGGAGAAGGGGAGCGATTGGCGGAAGAGGTCGAGGGGAGTGATGGGAGAGAGGAAGGTGGCGGTCAGAGATACGGTGGGAGGATAGTTGGTCATGACGAAGGTTGAGGAGTAGGAGTCGGTGGACAGGCTCGAGTTGAGGCAGGCAGGGTCTAAACCAAGAGCGCGGGTGAGCTGCCGAGCGGGCGCAGGAGACGACCTAGCGGTACTCACAGTCGGTGAGGTTGCCCATCCAGCTCGATACTTGTCCATCGACTCTTAGCAGTCCTGTCCAGCCGAGGGGTGTACCCGTCCAGAACCGAGGGCTCATGAGCGCCAGGTTCTTGTCTTCGGAACCAAAGAGGTAGGCTCCGAGGTAAGGGCTGCGGTTGGCGAGGGGCACGACCTGTACATAGTGGCGCGTTTGCCGAGGAGAGCGAGAGTACAGTGAGGTTACAGCAGCGTGTGCGGCGAGACGGCAAGGCGAGATCAGCGGCGCGTCTCCGGCACCCGAGGATGTGGTACAGGACTCACGATGGGCGTGTAGGGCACCGAGTCATGCTCTTTGACATCTGGTGCTGACCCTGCTTGTGCTAAGCCCAGCGCGGCGGCCAGCAACAGACCTTTCGGGAGCAGCATCCCGTCACGAGCGGCGAGCGCGTCTCAAAAGCGGGCGTTGTAGTCTTGTAAGAGGCGAGAAAACTCCTGCTAGTACGTAGCGTGTAGCGCGAGCTGCTGTCGAAACGTTTGAGAGGAGGCAAAGAGTAGGAAGAAGAGCAAGCTAGACGTTGGCATCTGGAGCTTTCACTCGCTCCCCTCGGCAGCCAAACTCTCGGCGGCACAATCATGAAGTTCACTGCTAAAGAGGTGGTTCATTTTTCACAAATACATATCGATTAGAGAGCGGCACGGCGAGACTGGTAGTGCTTGATGAGCCCGGTCGTCGACGAGTCGTGGCCGGTAACCTTGCTGGCATCGCCGAGCTGGCCAAGGATGCTCTTCGCGAGCTGCTTGCCGAGCTCGACACCCATCTGGTCTGTTGTTGTCGAGCAGCGGTGAGAGAGAGAGGGTTTAAGCACATTGGAGGAGAGGGAGGAGAGGGAGAAGCAGGCAGACGGCTGTCAGCGGACTGCGAAACGGCGCAGAGAAGCGACCGAGCCGACATACCGAAAGAGTTGATGCCCCAGATGCAACCCTGGGTGAAGATCTTGTGCTCGTAAAGAACGATGAGAGATCCTAATGCGGCGCGAAGAGGTCAGCTCCCATTTTGGCGCCTCGGTTGTCGACCATTGCCGAACTCACCGAGAGTCTTGGGAGTCAGCTTCTGGAAGAGAATCGAGTTGGTAGGCCTGTTGCCCTCAAAGACCTTCGACTTGAGGAGCGCCTCGTTGCTCTTCTGCTCTCCGAGCTCCTGAGCGACAGTCTCCTCATCCTTGCCGAACGCGAGCGCTTCGGGCTGAGCAAAGAAGTTGGAGAGGAGGATCTCGTGGTGGAGGTTGTTGCGGATGGGGTTTTGCGACTCGATGGGGGCGAGGAAGTCGGCGGGGATGAGCTTGGTGCCCTGATGGATGAGCTGTGACGGGAAGGGGATGTCAGCGAGATCTTCGAATAGAGATCGCAGACATGAGACGAACCTGGTAGAAAGCGTGCTGGCCTATAGAGGAATGGGGTGATCAGAGAAAGCTCTTGAACTCCAATGTAGTGGAGCCGCGCTCGAAAGCCAGCGTTGCGCAGCCAAGTGAGCGCCGGAACTCACCGTTGGTTCCACTCTGTCCCCAGATGATGGGTCCAGTCTGGTACGAGACGCGGCGACCGTCCTTGCTGACGAACTGCATGACGACAAGAGGTTAGCTTGCCTTCTCCCTGGGACTTAGTCGACAGTCAGCTCGGCGCACCTTTCCGTTCGACTCCATGTCTCCCTGTAGGCGTCGAAAAGATCAGCTCGAACTCAGTCTACTAGGTGTAACGTCAACTCGCCTGCTGGAAGTAATCGGCGAACTTGTGCATGTACTGGTCGTAAGGGAGGAGGGCGTGGGTCTGGGCGCCGTAGAAGTCGTTGTACCAGACGCCGAGGAGAGCGAGGAGGACGGGGAGGTTGTCCTCAAGGGGCGTCTCGAGGAAGTGCTTGTCCATCTCGTGAGCACCGAGGAGCATGTCCTTGAAGTTCTCGGGGCCAATGTAGAGCATGATCGACAGTCCAATGGCCGACCAGAGCGAGTAGCGACCTCCAACCCAGTCCCAAAACTTGAACATGTTGGCAGAGTCGATTCCAAACGAGGTGACGGCGGAGGTGTTGGTGGAGAGGGCGACGAAGTGCTTGGCGATGTGAGCCTTCTGCGAAGCGCGAAGATCGAGGGTTCGGTCAGCGGGAGGCCGGCTCGCATAAGCTACCGCGAGTGAGCACATACGTCAACGGCCGACTTGAGGAACCACTCGCGCGCCGACTCGGCGTTGGTAATGGTCTCCTGGGTGGTGAAGGTCTTGGAGGCGACGATGAAGAGGGTCGTCTCGGCGTTGCACTCGGAGGTGACCTCGGCGATGTGGGTACCGTCGACGTTGGAGACAAAGTGCATCTTGAGGTCCTTGGATCCGTAAGGCTTGAGCGCCTCGGTGACCATCATGGGTCCGAGATCAGATCCTCCGATGCCGATGTTAACGATGGTGTCGATACGCTTGCCGGTGTAACCCTTCCACTCGCCCGAGCGGATCTGGTTGGAGAACTCGGTCATGTGGTCCAACACGCCCTGCACCTCGTCGGCGCCAGCCTCGGGGATCTTGAACTCGCCGCCGACGTTCCTCAAGGCGACGTGAAGGACAGCGCGATCCTCCGACGTGTTGATGTGCTTGCCAGCAAACATCTCATCGCGAGCCTTCTCGACGCCGGCCTCTTTGGCCAGCTGCAGCAGCGTAGCGACGACCTCATCGTTGACCAAGTTCTTGGACAGATCGGCGAGGATGTGGACGTCCTTAGAGGCGTTGTCGTAGCTCTTCGAGAGCTTGCTGAAGCGCTCGGGGTCGGCAGCGAAGAGGTCCTTGAGCACGAGCGACTTGTGCTGGGTGTCGTACAGCTCCTGGAGCTTGGCCCACGAAGGGTAATCTGCATCGACGAAGGGGAAAAGACGCGCGTCAGTGAGCTGTTCTGGCTAGTTGTAGCAGCTGTAGCCGTCTGGTGGTAGTCGTGCAGTATCTCAGCCCTCTTGTGTGACTGCCCGCCCTTCATCTGCTGCCCGAGCCGACCAGCTCCTGCTCCGACTTCCTCGTCCAGCCTCGGTGCGTCATCCCTGGTGCCCCAACCATCCTGTAGGTCGACAGTCGACCTCCACCGGAGCACTGGCGAGTCTAGTAGGTGTGCAGATGTCCTCGTGGCCTTGCTGTCGTCCAGGTGCCGTTTCTTTGGCCGAGAGAGACCGAGGGCGGCGAGAGGTGGACTTTGGTCGAGGGAGAGTTGCAGGGAGCTGCTAAGGGAGTCCACGTACCGGTAGCGAGCTTTCCAGACATGGTGGGATTGAGATATGCGGTCGACGAAGAGAAGTCGAGGATGTGGACGGAAGGAGAGCGGCGAGCGGCAGATCTCGAGAGGTTGAGCGAGTTGCTGAAGTCAGCTTGGTAGACGGGTAGGAGCAGTGGACAATAGAGGAGCCTATGCAAAAGCTTGTCATTAGCTAGCTGTACCCGCCATCGCAGCTCGACCTCGGCGACCTTCTCCCCCTTTCCCAGCTGCCGCCTCGCCGCTTTCGCAAGAGAGTCGTGTAGCAGCTAACCCTCCCACGTGAAGACCAGGAGGAGGTCTCATCGCAAATGCTGAAAAGCTCCGGGCCTGTTACACCCTTTGAAGCCCCCGCCAGCCCTTTCTGAGCGTCGCCGAGCCGGCTCGCAGTTCGCTGACTCCAGCGCTTGAGGTCCATGGCATAGGCGTAGATGAATTGCTGCTGGATAGAAACACAGCTGTATGATATGACCCTGCCTCTTGTTCCCTCTCTTTCCCTAGACCTCATCATCCCTGAAAGCCCTTCCCTTCTCCTCGGCCATGCGCTTTTGGTGGTCGAAGGAGTACGCCTGCGTTCGCTCCTGAAGTAGTGGGAGACATATCGTTAGTCAATGATCGTCTGAAGTGAGCTGAAGTCGGCGCACCTTGTTCTGCGTGAGCTGTGCAAGATCCTTCAATTCGTCCAAGCGAATCGGCTCGTCGTCCCTGGCGTCGTCAATCTGCACGGTAGTCGAGTGTCCGACGGTGATCCCTCCCAGTCCAACGCGCTTGGACGTCGAGCCGAACTTGGAGCGATTGTCATCGTCGCCTGCCGAGGAGTTGCCGTTGCGCTTGGAGAGGGTGTGGGCGGCGTTGACGTTGAGGAGCATAGTGAGGGAGTACAGTCGGCCCAGCGAGAAGCAGAGTCCGGTTCTGTGGATGAGAGTGTATACATGAGCATCGAAGTACACCGGAGAAAGCCTCGTCTCGAGCGCCGAGGACGCAGCCTTGGCCGCTCGGCGATGGTTTGCTCACGCGATGTTGGCCTGCAGAAGGTGGAAGGTCAGCTTAAGGCTCTCAGTAGATACTGCACGACTTTTCCTCACCTCGGGATCGTGCAGGTAGGTGGATCTGGAGTAGTGAAAGTCGAGGTCAGCGATCGCCAAACTTGAATCTCGTGAGCCTTCTGAGCGAGCCCCGAGTCTCCCCCGCTACACACGACCACCAGGAGCAGCGACACCTTATGCACCACAGCCAACGACAACATGATCACGACAAAAAGCTCAGACTCACAAGATGATGAGGGCGAGGGCACTCGTGACGGATCCCGTCTCGACGGCGATGCGAATGAGGTGCTGTAGGCTGTTGTTGAGGCTGCTCTGCTCGAATTGCTTGGCCGTCTTGCGGACCTTGTTCAAGGAATAAATGAGGGTAGCTGCGATGCAGACGTCGCAGGCCGCTGAAGTCGCGAACCAGATCCTGTGGAAGGCATCGTAAGCCATCGCCGAGCCCTCTGCCCTGGGCTGTCATGCTCATGTAGGCTATCAGATGACTCACGTGACAGGGGCGTTCAACCGAGCCCTTTCAGTGTAGGTCGGCCAGATGGCGATGATCATTGCCGTCGCGGAACCTCCTCCTAGACCAGCGGCGATGAGGAGGCCCAGAACTACAGCGACGATGTAGGATTGTGAAAGCCGATAGGCGCGCAGACACAAGAAGCTTTGTACGAGGAAAGCGGAGATGGATGTGCTGATAAGCTGCAGGCAAGAGGAGTGAGTAGGAGGCTACAGAACCTCGCGCGAACGCCGACGCTCAACGGTCCAAGGAGCCTGTACTCACGTAGGTGACTGTGTGAAGTGGACGGTCAGCTATGTATTCCAGTATAGCTCTCAACAAAAAGGATCAACTCACTGATGGGCCAATACTGCCTCTGTAGGAGGTCGAATAGCGAGTGGGTCAGCGCCGAGCTTTTCGATGGCGCAGGCTGTACTCACCTGCAGGTATGCCACGTCGCCCCAGTGTAAGATCACGTACGAGTATACAGCTGCGTACTGACCTGGACGGAGGCGTTGATATTAGCGCCGGCAATCAGACTAGACGCTCCGTACGTTCGGCGAGGAGGACGAGTGGAGATGCGGACTCACTTAAGGTGCAGACGGTATCTACGAGTAGGAGGAAGGCCAGCATGACCTTCAGCGACGTTCCCTGCGTCGACCTGGTGAAGAACGACCACATCTGCAGCAGCTCAATCGCGTACAAGCCCGAGTTGAGCCAGCAGCCTGCAACGAGGGCGCCGAGACTGGAGTTGACGTCGAGCTGGACGAAGGAGGACATGCTTTCCGATGGATTGAGGGTGGCGAAGGAGGAAGGAAGAAGAGGAAAACGTCAAAGTCGTCCTGAGCTCCGCCACAGCCTGAAGGCTCGAGCGCCGAAACACCCTTCAGAGGCTCGTCCACGTCCCGGGGGTGGGTCCAGGCAGCGCACGGTCAATAAAGCTCGCGCCCCGTTGACGTTCTGAACATCGCTGAATTACGGCGCGAAGGTTGTTCATTCACTCCGTCCCTCCATCATCAATCGAGCTCCTAGGCGCTGGCCTCCAGAGGCTCAAACCGCTCAGCGAGCCTTCCCGCTCGCATCGAAGGGGGAGTGGCTGGACTCACAGAACATGTGCAGCGACTTCGCGTTGCCTCGCCATGGACTAGCTCGGCTCGTGACTCCCTCTCAAGTTCTCGCCTCTCGAAATTCGGCGCGGCTATAGGTGGATGGTTGAACAGTGGGTTAAATGCAAAGACAAGTTGGGGGTTGTTGGGTATCAAAGATGAGCCGTTGAGGGTTCGGTGAATCGTCGTCGCAGTACAGCGACTCTCGGAGCTGCTACGAAGGGGCGGTAGCGAGCGGCGAGACGCTTAGTAGCGGTAGTGGTCGGGCTTGTAGGGTCCGTCGACGGGCAAACTGAGATACTCAGCCTGGGCCGGAGTCATCTTAGTGAGGTGAACGTTCAATCCAGCGAGATGGGCGCGAGCGACCTCCTCGTCGAGGGCCTTGGGGAGGATGCTGTTGGTGGCGAGAGAAGGTCAGCGCCGAGCTTCGGCGAAAGCGATGGAGACGGCTTACTGGACACCAAGGGGGTACGAGGCGTTGTCGGTCCAGAGAGCGATCTGGGCGAGGACCTGGTTGGTGAAGGAGCACGACATGACCCACGAAGGGTGACCGGTGGCGCATCCGAGGTTGACGAGACGTCCCTCGGCGAGGAGAATGAGGTGGCGGCCCGAGGCCATGGTGTAGCGGTCGACCTGGGGCTTGATGTTGGAAACCTCGGTGGCGTTCTTCTTGAGCCAAGCGACGTCGATCTCAATGTCGAAGTGACTGTGGCAGAAGCGAGGGTCAGCTACTGGGCACGGGGTGAGAGAGGGAAGCTACGTACCCGATGTTGCAGACGATGGCATCCTGGGGCATGACCTCGAAGTGCTCGCCACGGATGATATCGCGGCATCCGGTGGTGGTGACGAAGACGTTTCCCTGGGGAGCGGCCTCCTCCATGGTGAGGACCTGGAATCCGGCCATGGCGGCCTGGAGGGCGTTGATGGGGTCGATCTCGGTGATGATGACACGCGATCCGTACGAGCGGAGCGACTCGGCGCATCCCTTTCCAACGTCTCCGTAACCAGCGACGACGGCGACCTTTCCGGCGAGCATGACATCGGTGGCGCGCTTGATACCGTCGACGAGCGACTCGCGGCAGCCGTAAAGGTTGTCGAACTTGGACTTGGTGACTGAGAGGCGGAGGCAGGGTCAGATCGAGCGCAGACATGGCCGAGCTCGGCGCCGAAACTTACCAGCGTCGTTGACGTTGATGGCGGGGACCATGAGCTTTCCAGCCTTGAAGAGCTTGTAGAGGTGGTGGACACCAGTGGTGGTCTCCTCAGAGATACCGCGGCAGTCTAGAAACGAGCAAGATCAGCGAGAGTTCGACGACCGAGCAGCGAGAAGCGGCTCACCCTTGAGGACCTCGGGGTACTTCTCGTGGGCGAGAGCGGTAAGATCTCCTCCATCGTCGAGGATCATGTTGAAGCCCTCGCCGTTGGGGAAGCCCTTGATGGTCTGCTCCATGCACCAAACGTACTCCTCCTCGGTCTCTCCCTTCCAAGCGAAGACGGGGACACCGGTGGCGGCGATGCTGTTATAGAGAAGCCGGTCAGCCTAGCTCCACGACCTGAAGACAGTACAGCGTACGCAGCGGCGGCCTGGTCCTGGGTCGAGAAGATGTTGCACGACGACCAGGTAACCTGAGCTCCGAGGGCGGTGAGGGTCTCGATGAGGACGGCAGTCTGGATGGTCATGTGGAGGCATCCAGCGATGCGAGCTCCCTTGAGGGGCTGCGAGGGTCCGTACTTCTCGCGGAGGTACATGAGTCCCGGCTGGTGAGGGAATGCAGGTCAGCGAGGAGGCTCACTTCGGGGCGGGAAAAGGGAGCAGAAGCAACATACCATCTCTCCCTCGGCGATGACCATCTCCTTACGTCCCCACGCGGCGAGCGAACTGCAAGAAAGCGGCATCAGAAAAACACGATTCTGGGAGGCGGGGTCAGGCCACGTTGAGCGCGACCGAGAGCGGCTCCCCGGGCGAGATGTAGGCTCACATATCAGCGCTGCGAGGGAGAAAAAGAGTCAGCTGATGCCCTAGTGCTATGCGCAACAGTTTCCGTGCAGCTTACACCTTGTAGACCATTGTGCTGAGGGAGGGAGAAAGAGCGAAAGAATCGGAAGATGCAGGCGCGGATGGTCAGCGTTCTGCAGCTGAACAAAAGCGTACGAGCAGGGCGCGAGTAGTCGACTACATCGTGCTCTGCCTCTGCAATGCAACTCACAATGTGTTGAAGCAGAACGGGGGTGTTGGGGAAAGAAAGGCAAGCCGCTCTCTCTCAACTTCTTCGCCCTCCGCGAATCTCGCTGGTCGAGCTCGGACCTCTTTCTTGCTCGTCTCCGCTCGTCTCACACCCTCAGCAACAATGGCAGGTCCAGCGAGCAAAGGTAGCAAGGCCGAGGATGCACCTCAGTACCACCAAGTACGCCCCACCTTGGCCGAGCTTGTCAGACTTTTCCAAGCTGACCAGCTCGCTTTTGCAGCTCGTTCAACACACGTGCATCTTTGACGCTATGAGGGGCACAGTGTCCTGTAGTCCTTTCGTCAGGACATTCCTTCAACTCGCCAATGGTGCTTTTGAAGAGGTCACCCCGACTTTGAACAAGGGGGGAAGACTGCCAGGTGGTCAGGTCGGAGTTGAGGAGGCTATGTGAGTGGTTGAGCGGCTTTGTTCGTGCTGTATTGTACAGAGCTGACTCGTCTGACTTTCCACAGCAACATCTCGCTGGTTTGAAGGCGCTAGGACGACTTCGTCGCTTTCCTTCCCCGCCGACAGCTCTTCAGCTGCATCTGAGGTCGCTCGCAATCTCGAGACGGCGTCATGAACAGCACAGTGAGCTCGCGCGAACCTCTTCGGACCTCTCGCGACTCCGTACTGACACCCGTGACCCTGCAGGCCGTCGCACTCCTAGCCGAGCCGTTCGCTGGCCGTCACAGTCGCCTCGCTGCACCTCGATTCTCGCTACGGCCACATCAGCTCGACTGAATACTCTAGAGGATCAGCACTTGATCTCCTACACTCTCGGTATTTTGCAATCGGCCTCACAGCACTTGACCCACCCCTTTCGGCGCGCTCTAGTCTCCCAACTCCCTCGCAGGGGCGCCTGGTCGTCAACCCCCTCGTTCACGAGCAGCTCGAGGCCTCTGTTGGATCGAGGCAAAGAGCTCCCGACCCCAGATGATCATCTTCTCTCGGACCTCGTCCACCCGCCAGCACCGAGCGCGATTGCCGGGCGTTCGGCTCTCATCGTTCTCGACCCGAAGTGGGCGATGATGACAGGACGACGACGCACGAGCAGCTGAGTTTCCCGTGAAGGTGGATCTAGGAGCGTATGGCTGTAGACTGGACGAGCCGTTGATGGGTGTCTGGGCTACGAGCGACGAGCGACGGGCTCGGAGATTCGCTTCGGCGCTACTCGAGTCGAGGGAGGAGGGTTGACTTCGAGTGCAGCTTCTCGCAGGGGTGGACGACCTTTCTCCTCGTCCATCTGCCACAGCTTCCATGTCTTGAGCTCATCCCCCTCGTCTCCCTTTGTGACGAGACCGACTTCTGCTCGAGGTCTTTCGCGCTCGGGACGCCTCGACAAGAGACATTACGGCGAGATGATCCCGGTGACAAGGACAAGGTGTGTGCCCTCTTGCCCTCGAGGTGTACCGGTGCAACGTCTTCCTCCTCCCTTCTTCCCTTCTCTCCTCCCTTCGAATCCCTCTCCTCCGAGTCCTCTCCTCCGCTTCGCTCTTGCTCACACCTCGTACAAACCACCATGGGCTGCGTATCATCTTCGACATCACCAGAGGAGAAGCGTAATGCTGAGATCGAGGCGGAGCTTCGACGAGACGCTCAAGGGTCAGCGTGAGTCCAGTGTTTCTGAGCGCCGACGAGGGGAGCCGGCGGTCGAAGATGGGAGGGGGGTTCAAGCTGGAGTTGGTGGGAGGAGCTGACGAAGCTACAGCAGTCGTGAAATGAGCTCATCGAGTGCCCAAAGCTGACCCACCTCTCTCCTCCCTCCACAGCCAAGAAGTGAAATGCCTCCTCCTCGGATCCGGCGAGTCAGGCAAATCCACCATCCTCAAACAACTGCGTCTCCTCTCCGACGGGGCGCATACAGAGTCCGAGCGCTACGCCTACAAAGAGATCATCTTTGCCAATGCGGTGCAGAGTATGCAGGTCGTCGTTGATGCGATGGAGGATTTGGGGTTGGTCCTGCCGAGGGAGGTGGAGAGGTATAAGCAGGTGTTTGAAGGCTTGGATGTACAGCCCGATGTGATGGATCATAATGGGGATTTGTATGAGGAGGTGAGTGGTTTGTGCTGGGCTGTAGGGAGCGAGGGGAGTGAGGACCGAAACTGACGGGACTTCGGCGCTGCAGCTACGAGACGGTATCATCGCGCTGTGGAAGCTCGACGAGACGCGGGAGTGTATCAGCAAATCCCACACCTTCCAGTTGAACGACTCGGCGCCTTAGTGAGTTTGCCTTCCCTCACCGCTCATCTTGGCGCTCGCTGACCTCTCTCTCTCCCGCTCAACCAGCTACTTCGACGCCGCCCCCCGAATCGGCCAGAAGAACTACATCCCTAACGACCAGGACATCCTCCGCTCACGTGTCAAGACGACGGGAATCACGGAAGCCGTGTGCAAGATCTCGGGCAAGGTCACGTTCCGGTGCTTTGATGTGGGGGGGCAGAGGAGTGAGAGGAAAAAGTGGTGAGTTGTCTCGCTCTCGTTACCTTCCTCTCCCACCGAGCTTGCATCTCTACCCTCGAGCTCCAAGGCCTTCAAGCCATCGCCGAACTCCCCTCGACCGAGACTGATCTTCCCACGCTAAAACAACAGGATCCACTGCTTCGAGGACGTCCAGTGCCTCTTCTTCGTCGTCGCCATCTCCGAATACAACCAGCTCTTAGCAGAGGACACCACCACGAACCGAGTAGTCGAAGCAGCAACTCTCTTCGACTCGATCGCCAATTCTCGGTGCGCTTGCTCTGCCTCTCCTGCCTTTCCCTAACTTCGTGCGCCGAGAAGGGAAAAGCTGATGATGTGTACGATTCGAACAGATGGTTCTCCAACTCGGGCGTCCTCCTCTTTCTCAACAAAACCGACCTCCTCGCCTCCAAGCTGCTCACCACTTCCTTCGCCGCTTCTTTCCCCGATTTCACGGGCGCAAACACTCCAGCCGACGTACAACAATACATGCTCGCCAAATTCCGCTCCCTCTATCGCCATAAATGGAGGGAGATGATTGCCCATTTTACCTGCGCGACGGATACCGATCGGATGAAGGTCGTGTTGGCGGCGGTGGAGCAACATATTTTGGTGTCCAATTTGGCAAAGTCGGTGAGTTGGCTTGCCTGGTCTTCCTCTCCTCCTCGACCGGAGGAAGCATGAGAAACGAGACTGACCTTTCCTCGCCTTTCGGTTCGGCGCTCGCAGGGTCTGCTGTGAGGGACAATGTGTAGCTCCACGATATATAGAGGCGCCTTCATAGGCTCTCAAGCTTTCTTGTCAATACTTAGGGCTTCCTGCTGTCCCACCACGACCTCGATGGCCAGCGCAAAAGGAGCGCCGAAGCAAGCGAGGATTTGTCTCTCACCCACGGGGGGAGCTACACAGCTGGTCGCTTTTGCCACTTACTCTTGCTGGGGCACCAGATTCCTGCAGCGGAGAGGAGATACGGAGCAGGACGATCGCAAGTGGCTGGCTGCCTCGGATCCCATCGCCGAGCTCGGCGCTCGCCCGCAACTCGCTCTCCCGGCTTCGCTTCTTCTCTAGCAGCTCGGCCGGTCAAGGGTCTGGACATCACAGATTTCGTTTCAACTATCAAAGACTATCAAAGCGTATCTACACTGGTCCTCCCTCCCTTCCTACTCCTTGGGCACGCTAACCATCGTCGGGGTAAAGTACTTTCCATTCAACTCCCTGAACGTCTTGGTCATCCCCGTCTGAGGCAGGGGCTTGCCATCCCACCTGTCCTCCAAGCGGACAATCTTGCCCGTAGAAGGGTTGAGAGTGATTAAAACGAGGGATTCGATAATCTTGGGAGAGTGGATCAGGGGGAGCGTGTAGCGCTGACGTTGCTCGTCTATTTCCGAGTGTCAGCGAGGAGTGGGAGCAGGAGGAGAGGTAGAAAGAATGAGCGAGTGAGGGAGAAGGAGCAAGGAAAGGAAGGAAGGAAGGAGAGCGACTGACACTCGATGAGCGAGTCGGTATCCTTGGTCACCTTCCAAGCGATCGTCTCGCTCTTAGGGAACGCCTTGGGCATCCCCCACCATTGGGCAGAGAATTGCTTGCGACCCGTGGCGATGGCGATGGGGTCTTCGAAGACGGCGTCTGTTCGGAGTGGAGTGGACGGGGTCAGCGGCGCGCGCTCGGCGAAGGGATGGGCTGGTGCAGAGGGCACGGCAGAGCAGGGCAAGAGAGGTGAAGATAAACGTACTCTCCTCCCAGTTCTTCTCGAGGTTCTCGTTCGTCACCTTGGCTTGGAAGAGCTGTTCAAACCCCCCCAGATCGCGGTCAGCTCGGTCGTCCTTCTACACCACACCAGCCCTCGCTACAGAACTCACAGCAAGCACATCCTGCACAATGCTCGCCCTCCTAGGATCCTGCGTGATACCGTGGTCCGTCTCTCCTCCGATGGCGAGGGTGGGGTTGGGCAGGTCTTGTCCTGAGGTCGAAGTGGAGCTCATCTTTGGTGCTGTGGTGTAAAGTGTGCGGGTGGTGGTAGGTCTGAGGGCGTTGGTAGAGCGAAGGAGAGTGCGAGAGATTGAGCTCATTAGCGTAGGAACTCAACCCTGAACAGGCTTCGGCCTGTCGAGACTTGGACTTGGGCAAGAGTTGGAGCGGAGAGCGTCACTGGCAACTCGGCGCCGGCGAGGGGGGCGAGGATCGCGCAGAGGCTTCTGCCGGGAGCATCACCCGCTTGAAGTATCTTTCGACTTGAAACTGATCCGTACCCTGCAGCTGAACTGAACGCCGAGCGGAACAAAGAAAAGGGGAGAAGCATCGCCGACGAGGGGGGGGTGCGAAGCAGCAGATCGCCGAGAAATGTGTTGATGAGGTACAGCAGAGCAAGAGGGCGTGTCTTGTCTTCATTTACAGCGCTGTAGCACATGAACGCCGAGCTGAGGCCCCTGTAGTCCCTCCTTTCCGCCTCCAAACACCTTCGACGCGTCTCTCCCTTCTGCCTCTGCTTGCTACTCGCCTACATCTCAGCACCACAGCAAGATGTCAACCACGTCAGACCTCACGTTCCTGCAATCCTCTCTTTCCCTCCTCCTCCGCCCTCCCCCAACCTCATCCTCCCTCCCAGCTTCCCTCTCCTCTCAGCTCCAAACCCAACTGTCCTCAACTCTCAAGCTCAAACTCAGTCCCTCGGCCATGCGGGCGGTAGTGCAACAACTCGAAGGGCTGAGAGAAGTGGAGAGCAGGAAGAAGGAGAGGAGGAGGGAGAAGAGGGAGAGAAAGGGGTACGTGAGGGTGAGGAGGGGGGGGAAGTGGAGCGAGGGCTTGGAGGGGAAGTGGGAGGGCGCTGGAGGGGAGGAGGACAAGGAGAGGTTTGTTCCCTGCTCTGCTAGGCGAGAACGATCGAGAGAGAGCTGACACAGGGACGAGTGGATAGATACGCCGAACTGCTCCAAAGGGTCCGAGGGCTGAGGAAGGAGCGGAAGAAGGTGCAGCAGCAGTTGACGCACTACGAGGTAACGTCCTGGCTCCCTGTTTGCCTTCCTCGGCCCCCCTGTGCTCTCTCTCTACGGTTCGCTAATCCTTCTCGGCGATTCTCCTCCCCCCTCTCCTCCCTCCTCTCCCCTCGTTACGTCAACTGTAAAACGAAAAAAAACACAGCACCTCACCACCCTCCTCCCCTCCCTCACCGCCCCCCTCATCTCTGCGCATACCCTCTCCGACCCGTCCTCCTCCCTCCGCGCCGAGCTGGAGGGGTTGGCTGAAGTTTGTACGTCTCTCTCGCGTGACTTCTCTCTTGCGCGTAAGAGGGAGGAAAGCTGAAGGTTGGTGGTGTAACAGTGCCAGGGGTGATGGAGGAAGTGGAAGCGGATCAAGCCGAGTTGGTCGAGTTGAGGAAAGATCGGGCGAGGGCAAGGGGTGGCGGTGAGTTCTCTGTTCCCTGATCTCGTTCCTCGCTCCTTTCTTCTTGATGTGCTGACTCTCTGTCGATCCCCAGACTCGAAGGAGAGACCTTCAACGACGACGGCGGGAGCGGCGGTGGTGCAATTGCTGGCGAAGCGAAGTTGAGCCGAGGGGGAAGGGCTGTAGGGTTTCAGAGGGAGGGCGTAGGGCGTTCAGATTTCTGTTGCTATTGGTATCTTCTCCTCTCGCTATCTCGGCGATCGCTCTCTCGGCCTTGCTACTCTCGGCTGCTCGAGGCCGGGTATAATCAAAGAACAATAACAGCAAGTCACATAACAATCACTATCCACACTCCCCTCTGCCTCTTCCTCTGCCCTCATTACTATATCCTCCTCCGCGAGTCGCCCGCCTTCCGTGCCCCGGCCGCGCGCTCGACCACCGCACCGCCGAGCTATCCTCCCCTGTCCCTCGGTATACTTACAGCTCGCTCAACTCAGCAGACGATACAGCACACTCCGCACGCGCTGCTCGGTTTCTGGGGCTTGAGGAGGTCTGCTGTTCATACATCAGCAGTGTGGAGCGAAGGAGGAAGGAGAGGGAGGGGAGGGAGAGGTCAGCGCCGAAATCCCCGGGAGAGTGGGAGAGGGGGAAGGGCAGGAGGAAGAGAGACAACGCGACGCACCATCTTCGTACTCCCCCTCGGTCGCTAGCGGACGGATGTTGAGATGGATGATCGTTGGCGCTGCTGCTGCTGGGGGGAGTGGGGGGGCGCCAGGGGAAGAGGGTGAGGTGCCGGTGGGTGCGGAAGAGGCTGGGGCTGGAGGGGGAGGGGTGAGGCCGTAGACTGTGTTGACATGGGCGGGAAGAGGGAGAGGGGAGGCGTCGTCAGCTGGAGGAGCGAAGGAGGGGGGAGAGAGCGGGGGGAGACGTACAGCCCAATGTGCGTTTATCGTCGAGGAATTTGCCGAGGTATAGTCTGTGACATGCGACCGAGGTCGAAGGGTCAGCTCTGAGCTGCCGAGGGAGAGCGCAGGAGCTCGGCGCCGAGCTTCGAGCTTCGAGAACTCACAGCCGCAAACTCTCAGCGGACGGTGGCGATTCTTCTTGGCCTCTCCATTCTACTCCTCAACCATCTGTCAGCTATCTCCTCCCGACCGAGCACCAGAAAAGCAGGAAGAGCAAGAGAGAGACAGACCTTGGGGCCACCCCCTCCAAACGGCCTCCCTAACCTCCCTCACCGTCGCCTGATCGCCTACAGTCCATCTCGTCCTCTTGCCCGATACGAGGAGGAACTCGACTAATAACTCTGCTCCTTGTCCCACCTTGTTAGGCTGCTCTCCTGCTCCTGCTCCTGCTGAGGTTGACGTCGTTGGTGGGAGTTGATGGTCCTCGAGAGTCGGGGAGCCGGGGATAGTAGCTTGGGTAGTAGGAGCAAGAAAGGAGGTAGGAGGAGCGTATTGGATCAACCCGGGTGCTTGGAGGGAAGAACGACGGCGGCCTTTCTGAGCTGCCAGAGCGAGAGCTGCGTCGTCGTCTGGTGAGGGCGAGTCGTCGAGAAGAGGTGATTCTGTAGGTGTGGAGGAGAGGGCGTCTGAGATTGAGAGGGAAGAAGAGTTGCCTTGTGAAGGAGGGGCTGCTGCTGCAGGAGCTGAGGGAGAGGTCGACGCCATCTCTCTGGTGTGGGGGAAGAGAGGAGGGGAACAGAAGGGAGGAGAGGAGAGGTGATGAGCTACAGCTGCAGGGGGATTGGAGTCGTAGGTCGATAGAACGGGAGACGAGGTGAGAATGTGGTAGGAGCTCAACCCGCGAGCTGCCGCGAGTCCGACTTGGGCGTGAGAAAGCAGCTCGTTCTCGCTCTTGGCTCTGTCCTCATCTGCTTGAACTCAAACTAAACTACAACCCGAATGGCCTCAGCAAAGCAGCAAACAGATACTCGTCAACTAGTAATTAAAACTGGCGTAGTCAACAGGTGTCTATTCTCTCTCTGCCCCTCTCTCTCTCTCTCGCTGACCGCTCTCCCGCGCTCAACAAGGCTCGTCAAAGAAGTCCAAAGCTACAAGGACGAAGTCACTCTCCTCACTCAACGAGCAGATAAGATGGAACAAGATGGCCAAGACGTCTATGAAGTTAGGCAGCAGGTCCGTCCAATCTCTCTCCCTCTCTCGCTGCTCTCTCAGCTGCAGCTGACCCCCTCCCTGTAATACAACAGCGCCGAGTCCAAGCCGATTCAGCACAAATGATCCCCGACTCGGAGAAACGATTGGCTAAAGCGGTCCAGGAGTTGGAGGATCTGGTCGTTCGTTCTCTCTCCCGATGTCTGGGTGCTGGGGTACAGCTGACCCTCCTTGATGATACAGGACGCGCTGGAAGAGGACCTGGACGGCTCAGAGGAGTTGGAGAAGGCGCAGAAGGCGTTGAAGAGCGTTTCGGCTTGAGGAGGGAGGAGCGCCGAGAAGGAGAAGGAGGGGAGAGGAGTTGATCGAGTGTATCGAGGTGTGTCGTGAGTTTCGGATGCTCTTCCCAGCTCGCAGCTTTCGAATAGCGTACTTACCTCGTATTCTACTGCAGAACACGACTCGGCCTTCGATTCGCAAAGGCCTCTTGCGAAGGTCCGAGCGGGCGCGTCTCGTCTCGGTCGAGGAAGGACGTGGAGGAGTGCAGAGAGCTGTAACATGTACATAGCTATCTAGCAGCAGTTACTTTTGCACGACCGAGCGAATCTTGAGGCGTTAAGGAGGCCGGGCTCGGCCTTTGTGAGCCAGGCGAAGCTCGACTTCTCTCCCTCTCGCTTCCTGCGATCCGCGCTCTCTGCTTCCTCCCGCCTCCCTCCCTGCCCGCTTCTCTCGTGCAAGCAAGCAGCAAGCAGACACGATGTCTTCGACTACAGCTTTGAAGACCTCCGCCGCCAAGTCGACAACACTCAAGCGACAACGCCAAATGACCTTGGACGACGTGCGGCGCCACAGCTCATCAGCCGATTGCTACGTCGTGCATGATAATAAGGTCTACAATGTAAGCTCAGCTGTCCTTTGCGCCCTCCCGCTAAGCCCCGATATCCTATCCGCCTACAAGCAGGCCGCTGACTGTTGTTTTGAACCGCCCCTTCCTCGCTTCGCTTCGCTTCGCTGCGCTGCTTCCAACAGGTCACCTCCTTCGTCAACGACCATCCTGGAGGCGACGAGTTGATCACGCAGTACGCTGGACGAGATATCACCACCATCATGTCGGACCCACTGGAGCACAGCCACAGCGATTCGGCCTTCTCCCTCCTGCAAGAGTATCAAGTCGGCGTTGTCGGCGCAGAGGAGAGGATCACCAACGTCAATTTCGTCTTCACCGACCATTTCAAGCCCCAGGATACGGATAATGGAGATGATTGGGAGAGAAATCAGTTTCTCGATTTGGATAGGCCGTTGGTCATGCAGATGTGGAATTCCGACTTCAGCAAGAGCTTTTATTTGCAGCAGGTGCATCAGCCGCGGTACGTTGTTCCTCTCTCTCTCTTTGCTCCTTTCCTTCTCCCTCCCCCCCCCCCCCCCCCCCCCCCCCCCCCCCCCCCCCCCCCCCCCCCCCCCCCCCCCCCCCCCCCCCCCCCCCCCCCCCCCCCCCCCCCCCCCCACCCCCACCCCTTTCCGCGCCCGCCGAGCCGACGCCCCAATGAACCAGAGCCCGACCGAGCTGACCTGCTCTGCTCGGCGTTGACAGTCACCTCCCACACCCAGCCCGTCTCTTCGGCCCCTCCTACCTCGAAATGTTCACACGTACCCCCTGGTACGTGGTACCCCTCATTTGGGTACCCATCACCTTGTACATCCTCTCCCTTTCGATTAGTCAGCAGTTGGAGAAGGGAACAGAGTGGGGCACGGCTTGGGGCAGGACGGGGGCTTGCTTTCTTTTGGGCAACTTTATTTGGACGGTCAGTTGCTGGCTTTTTTTCTTCTTCTTTCTTTTCCTCGAGAGCTGCAGAGACGGACGGCTGACGACCCCTCTCGCCCTTTCCCTCCCCTCCCCTCCCCTCGCCGCTCGGTTCCCCCTCCCCTCGCCGCTCGGTTCCCCCCCTCCTCGCCTCGCCTCGCTTCGCTCGACGACAGCTCCTCGAGTACACGATGCACCGCTTCGTCTTCCACATTGAGGAGGCCCTCCCCGACCGGCCCTTCTTCCTCATGCTCCATTTCCTCCTACACGGCATCCACCACTACCTGCCGGTTCGTCCCTCTCTCCCTTTCCTTCTCTTTCGTTCTGATGCTGATTGGTATGTGCGATTAAACAGATGGACGGCCTCCGCCTCGTCATGCCCCCCATCCTCTTCACCGCCCTCCAAGCGCCCTTCACCAAGCTCGGACATCTCCTCTTCCCTCCCTTCATCGCCAACGGCATCATCGCAGGAGCCTTCGCCTTCTACGTTGCTTACGATTTGGCACATGTGCGTTGTTGTCTCTCCTGCCTACCTCTTTCACCCTTACCCTGAGACGAGGAGCTGGGAGGAGGCAGAAGGAAAAGTGAAGCTGACCCCGAGTGGCTCGACGATCAATAGTACTTCTTCCACCACGCGAGCTTGCCCGGGTTCCTCAAGAGTCAGAAGTCGTACCATATGGAGCACCACTACAAGGAGCCGAACCTTGGCTTTGGAGTGACGAGCCCCGTTTGGGATTGGGTGTTCGGTGAGTCCGAGTCCGAGGTTTCCTTTGCGCTGGTCGATAGATTGGTGTGCGAGGAGCAGCACGAGACAGGGTCGGTCGATGAACGCGAGAGCTGACCTTCCATCTCCAATCCCTCGCCGGAACAAAGACACCGAGTTCGTCTCGGCTCCCAAAGTGAAGAAGGCGGTTCAGTAACCGACCGGCTCTCTCTCTCTTCCAAGCGCGGAGGAGAAGGATGGATAGGAGTACCTCCCACATAGATAGAGATTGCAGCTCGCGCGTGCGCCCGTACTGAGGCAGCAAGTCGCCGAGCTCAAACCCCCCCCCCCCCCCTTCTCCTCTCTCCTGCCTAGTTTCATGGTAGTCGTTCTCTCCCTCGCCTCTTGCACTTAGCACGAGGTCTAATAATTCACTGAACGTTATCGCGATTTCGTTTTGTGAGTAGGTGACCAGCGAGAAGCGAGACGACTCAGCCAAGAGCGAGCTGGAGCGCTCCGCTCTCTCTTCCTTCTACCACTCGCTCGACGCGTCGAGATGGCGGCTGCCGACCTCAGCTCGTTACTCGCTACTTTCACTACAGCAGCAGCAAGTCATACAGAGCTACAAGAACCGGTCGAGACTGTCGTACAGCTCGTCCAAGCTCTTACCGCTGGGGTGGGGTCCTCTCGCTCTCGTCGCAGCTCTTCTCGCTCTGTAGCGCGCGTCGCGTCAGATCTTCTCGCTGAACTCAAACCTCCCTCCCTCCCTACACTCCCTACACTCCCACCACACACACACAGGAGCTCCGCCACCCCACCCTCGACTCCCTCTCCCCCTCCCTCCCCGCCTCTCTCACCTCCCTGCTCCTCATCTTGCCCGCCCCTCTTCTTCCCCTGCTCGGCGCCCTCCTAACGCACACTACTACCGAACGCTTGCCCTTCCTTCACGCCAAGGAGAATAGTAGGGAAAGGGGCAGGTTCAGGAAGGGAGCGGATCGGGCGGGAGAGGCGGTCGAGAGGAGTTTGGAGGGGGTGATGAAGGGGATTAAGGTGAGCTTTTTGAGGGAGTAGGGAGAGAGGAAGGTGAGAACTGACGCGAGAGATGGAACTGGCAGGGATATGTGGACGACTCGGATAGGGAGGAGAAGATCAGTAAGGAGGGTGAGTTGTTCGGCTGTGGGCTCTGCTCTGCTTCAGGGAGGGGTCGCGTTTCAGTGGAAGAGGGGAGATCTAAGTTGAGACTGAACCTACAGACCGCGACCTCGTGGGAGAGCACTGCTTCGGCCCTCTCGTCGCGCTCCTCTCGCCGAAGAACTTGAGGATGGCTCTCAAGCGCAAGGTGAGCTCTACTGCCCCTTTCTGCTCCTTTCCCCTCCCGCGCTGACCCTTCCCTCACCTCCCACAGGTCCTCGACATAATCGACTACTCCATCTCCCACCACCCCTCCAACAAGGCCCGGCTCCTCACTCCCTCCCTCCTCGGCGCCGAAGGGCTCGGCCGGATCCTCGCGGATAGTGCGGATTATGGGTTGACGGAGAGGGCGTTGGAGTTGGGGTGGAGGTTGAGGGATGCGGTGACGGGGAAGGAGGGGAAGGAAGTGTGGGATGAGAAGCTTTGGGAGGCGCTGGGAGAGGGGGAGCAGGAGGCGACGATTAGAAGGAGGTGGAGGGGGGTCAAGAAGGCCACGTATCTCGATGTATGTGACTGTGGCTCTCACAGACGTCTCTACGTGAGAGCTAACGCTGCTCCTACTCGCTCACAGGACGCCGCAGAGATCCTCGTCCTCCTCGGCGCTCGCGATCTGACTCGGTGCGTCCTTCGCTCGCCGTTCCTCAAGCTCTCGCTGACCCTCCCGGCTTACCTAACAGCTACCAAAACATCCACGCTCTCACCCTCACCGCCAACTCCACCCCCTTCAACGAGAACAACTCCGCTCCCCGCTCGGCGAGCTACGACCAATCCGTCTCGTTCGACAGAGTCAGCTTCACGGCTACCACTACTCGCGAGATTGGGGAGGATGATGCGGTGCAAGAGGATTTGGAGCTGGAGTTGGAGAGCGTGGAGAGCGTCCTGATTGAACAGGCGGGAGGTGAGTGCTCGAGCCTCGCGGTCAGCGCCGAGAGCTGACGGATGCGCTCGAATAGACGCCCTCTCGGTTCGCATCGTATCGTTTCATCCTCCTACCCTCAACTCGAAGCCCGTCGACCTCAGCGCCAGGGACAAGGAGCACCACATCTCCTTCACCATGCGCACCGAGGATGGCCCCAAGCTCGCTGAGATCCTGGACGCGCGGGAGCTGGTGAGCAAATCTTCACTGCCCGCTGCAGAGATTGAATACTGACCCACTTCGCGACCCGCCGTAGCTCTGGGAGTCCTCCGTCGCCTTCACCGCCCTCGCCGAGCAGCGCGCGTCGCTCCCTACGCCCAAGAAGACGCCTTCCGTCGCTCCCGCCGGCAATAAAGCGGACTCGGAGGGCAACGCTACCCACAAACCTCCCGCTGCAGCCAATAAGAGCAAGAGCAAGGCGACCGTTGCGTCAGTCGCGAAGGGGACGACCTCGAAACCTCAGTCTACCGAGTCGAAGAAGAGCAAGGAGGTCAAGCTCCAGGCTCCGACTAAGCCTGTCCCTGTCTCCGTTGCTGCGCCCCCTCCTCAACAGCCCTCGAAGCTCGCCAAACCCGTTGCCGTTCCTCTCGCCGCTGCTCCCCCCGCCGAGCGCCCCTCCGCTCCTCCTCCCGGCAAACTGCGCTTCTCCCATGTCGCTGTTCCCCTTCCCAGGACTTCCGCTGCGCCCAAGAGGAAGTCGAAGGAGCAGGGAGGAGGAGGAACGGGAGAGGATGTAGCCGTTGTCGTTGGAGGAGAGGCAGAGGGAGGTCGAGCGCTGAAGAGGAAGGCGGGAGGTCATGAGGGAGGCGCTGCAGAAGCGGGAGTTGGAGATGGAAGTAGGGTGGGGAACGAGGGTAGGAAGAAGCAGAAGGTGGGCGAGGAGGGTGAGGGTCACGGATCGGAGCAGGGAGGAAGGAACAGCAAGTCGGTCGTATTTCAGCAGACGTCGTGAGTCGACTTATGGTCGTCGCCGGGAGGCAGTGGGAGCTGACTTATCGCACAACTTCCACAGCCCCTCGACGAAGCGCCTCTCGACCGCCACCTCCTTCCTCTCGCCCTCTCGCAACCTCGGCGCTCGCTCTCCTCACCGCTCTCCCGCCAAACCCTCGCCTTACCGCCAGCTCTTCTCGCGCGCCGCCGACGACAGTGGGTACGAAGCTGCTGTAGAAGAGCCGCAGTGGGGCCAGGAGAAGATGGATGTCGACCGCGAGGGCGCTGGCGCCGAGGTCGAGGTCGAGGAGGATGAGGAGGAAGAGGATGAGGAGATCGGAGAGATGCTGAGTCAGATGATGGAGGGGAGGCCGAAGAAGGCGGTTAGGAAGCTATTGGAGAGGCTGCAGAAGTATGGTGCGGAGGAGGAAGGGGAGGAATCGGGCGGAGAGGTGAGCATCTGCCTTTCGCGATGAGCGAGGAGAATTCGGAGCGTTAGCAAGAGGGTTGACAGTCTGTTATACGATACAGAACAACCCCGACCTCGAATATCATTCACTTCCCGGCATCACCTCGCCCTCTCGCCACCGCAACGCGCTCAAAGCCTCGCCGAGGCTCGTCGTCTCCTCGCCTCGCGCCGACGTCGATGACAACGAGCAGCCTCAGCCGCTTCAATCGCCTCTAGGCTCGCTTCGCAAGCGCATCGCGTTCGGACACGCCGAAGCAGCGCCGTCGAAGGCGAAGAAGAGCAAGCCGGCGGGGAAGAAGGAGAAGAGTGTGGGCGGCGGAGAGGCGAGGGCAAGGAGGAAGGATAGTCGAAAGCTGGACGGGGACGCGAGGAGGAAGAAGAAGAGGGGCGAGGAGCAGCAGGGTATGCAGGGCGCCGAGGAGTCCGTCGTCGCTCAGCGCGACCAAAAGGCTCACGACGAGATCGGCCGCACTCTCATGGCGCTGTCGGCGGTGAGCAGTCGCGCACGTGTTCCTGCGATCCATCACACTGACTCTTCCCTCGCCTGTAGATCGTGCTCGACAACTTCCAGCAAGGTCGAGTCAAGGCCAACGGCAAGTTCGGCGACAGCAAGAGAAGGATCGGCGACAAGGCGTACAGGCTCGGCATGCAGCTCCATCAGAACAGGTGATTCAGACGCTCCTCCGAGCTTCTCCGATGCTACGCGTCGACGGGACCCTCCCTTCAGCCCTCGCCTCTCGGCCGAGATTTGGGGAGCTCGGCTCGGCGCTTCTTTCGCTCTCCGCTGACCTCTCTCTCCCACTCGCTACCGCAGCACTGCGCTGTCTTCAGCTACTCGCGACGAGGTCCTCAAGCTCAAGGGCGTGACTGGGAAGATGCAGCAGCTGGCGGCGAGGAGTCGAGCTTTCGGCGAAGGCTTGAGGAAGGAGATCGGCGCGTGAGAGCCTGAGAAGGGGCTGTATAGCTTCTGTGGTGTGATAGCTTGCTTTGTTTTGCTACCCTTGCCCTCTGTAACAATTCGAGAGAGCAAGCTCGGTCCTTCGATTTTGATCTCTTGGACGCGCGACCGCGAAGTGCAGCTCTCGCTCCTTCCGCTCACTCGTTTCGGCTTCTCTCGCTTCTCGCGCAGCTCAAGATGGTCGAAGCTGGTACTGTCAAAGTGCTCGTGCATGGTCTGAGGGCTGCTCCTCCTCCTGGCGCGACTTTCATGCTCGAATCCGCCGCAGACGCTGCCGAGCATGCGGGCGCTGAAGTGAGCCATGAGTTCGCCATGGCAGCTGGGGCGACTGTTGGAGACCTGTTGGACGAGATCAAGAGCTCCGGTGAGCAGAAGGAAGCCTTGTTCGATGCATCACAGCACCTGCTAACAGCGCGCGCTTCGCATCGTCGCAGGCTGCTGGACGGAGGTCCACGATCCGCGCCTGGTCGTCGAGCCTCTCGACGTAACCGTATCGGAGTCTAATACTTCCAACTACGACTACCGCATGCCGGGAGGACTCAGCATCAGCAAGTACGGCGTCCCTTGACCTTACGCTCGGCGCAGCGGCAACTTGAAGCTCGCTAACCCGGCTCTTTTGCGTAGAAACACGACCTTGCTCGAGTACTGCAACAGCTGGCTCACCAAGAAGGGACTCAAGGGACGTCGCGAGGAGGGAGTGTCGGTCGCCACCGCCGGCAAGTGGGGAATCAAGCTCGGCGACGTCTCGGTCGACTTCCACCGCACGCTGAGGGTTCCCGAGGATGGCGAGGCTCACGCTATCCCTCGGGTGAGCTGATTCAGAGTATCGCATTGCTCCAAGTCGACGCTGAACCCGCTGCATCTGATACAGACGCTCGGCACTCTGCCTCTCAAGCCGATCTCGGAGTGTTGGAACGTCCCTGAGACGATGTCCTCTCGCGGCGGCGTTATCTTACCCCTCTCCCAGTGCGAAGCGATTCGACTGAATGTCTCCGGCTCTAATGCTGTCAAGCTTCACGTCGGAGGTGAGAGGCTTGCTCCGAATCGCCGAGCGTCGAGACACTGACTGGCTAGTTAGCTGATCGTCTTCGGCCACCAATCAGGTGTCAACGTGATCACCGGACTACATCGTGCCGCCGAGCCCGCTCAAGTGGACTCCGAGAAGCAGGATTACCTCGCCGGTAATTCCTGGCTGGAAGGCATCTGCACCGAGCCTGGTGTCCTCCGCCAAGTGAGCTCATTTCGTTCTAGCATTCTATAGGAAACACAGAGCTGATCAATGTCTTCCGATTGCGCCCTCAGCTCGTCGCCCCGCCCATCGGCAAGGGCTACACGGTCGAAGAGCAGCTCGCTGGCAGCGCCGAGGTCGGAAGGATCCAGATCGACGTCTTTGAGCGCCTCGAGCGATACGACGTCGTCTTCAAGCTGAAGCCTTTGGAGGGTGAAAAGTTCCCCGTCGCCGCCGCCGACCTCCTCAAGACTCCCGACGAGCTTCACCTCTCGGGCGAGCTCGAAATGTCCCTCAAGTAAGATGCTAGGCTGCTTTTGCCGCTACGGCCTCTGCTCCTCTTTGAAGACCAGCCCAACGACTGATTCGATCTCCCTCCCTCTGCAGGTACTCTCGGCTTTCCCTCGGCTCCGACGTCCTGCTCGCGCCTCTTCTCTCGGCCGGCTCCGAGCGCGTCGACATCAGTCTCACTTTGAAGCCGGCTTACCAGGCTCACCTCGCGTACACGCCATGGCAAGGTCAGATCTTCGTCAAGACGCTTACCGGGAAGACTATCACTCTCGAGGCCTCGTCTAGCGACACCATCGCCCGCATCAAGGAGCTCATCGAGGACAAGGAGGGCATCCCTTCCCATCAGCAGCGCCTCATCTTTCTCGGAAAAGCCGTCCCAGACGATCGCATACTTGGAGGTGGGTGCCACTTGTCCGCCAGCTGCCCGAGCGGACGAGCTCTTGACCTCTCTCCTTCGTTTGGCAGAGATTCGAGTCGTCAGCGGCAGTACGCTGCACCTCGTCCTTGTCTTGAGGTGAGCCTGAGTAGGCTAGATCCTGTGCTTTCAAGGGACGCTGACCAGCTTGGTCAGGTCCAGACGACACGACTCCGAGACCTGTCTCTACCCATGCTGCATCGGACTCGGCGAGCTCAAAAAGAGGCCGGATCTGACGTGCGGCGGCAAGGTTGCGCAGGACATCGTCAAGGACTACAAGTCGATCCGACTTTATTCCAAGGAGCCTACTGATCGTGTCTTCATCTACATCGTCAACTCGGCGGTGAGTTTTACACTTCTCGTGCTCGCCCGCTCGGCGCTGACCTCGTTGCGCCTCCGCACAGCTGTACGAGCTCCTCACTGGCACCGTCACTCCGATCAGCCCTTCTACCTACGAGGAGCGCAAACTCCCCTGGCTCAACCACTACTCGGAAGCGCCAGCCGCCGAAGACAGAGAGCTCGACGCCAACGTCCAATCGCTCACGGAGGTCGACGCCATCCTCGCCGAGTCGCTCACCGCCGAGAAGCCCGGTCGCGCCCCTCTACACCAACTCGTCGATCCCGCCAACCCTCCTCCCTGCACCTCCCACTCAGACAAGAAGGCCTCCTCCGTCTACCGCCCCTGCGGCCACCTCGCCTGCGACGACTGCCTCCTCCAGCAGCTCGACAAAATCGCCATCAGCAACGGCGAGAAGAGTGGAAGCGTCTGCGGAGTCTGCGACGAGAAGATCGAGCTCTACGTCGGTTTTTAGGACTCGCGTCGACGAGAAGAAGCTCGCCGAGCTCGAGGCGATGGAGGGCGAGAAAGAGATCAAGGGCGTCTCGGTCAAGCAAAAGGAGGATCCCAACGTCTGGTCGATCCACCTCGTCGAGGACCGCGTCACTGGTTTGCACGGCGGAGCTGCTGGAGGAGTCGACGCCGAGTGAGGGAGGGAGGGAAGGGAGGAGTGCTTCCTGCTGAACAGAGCTGGAGGATGCTTAATGGCGGATGCTAACGGCGATAGGACTGTGTAGTGCGTTCCTCTGATGTGTACCTCGCGATGTGTCCCCTTACGGGGCGAGCGAAGCTCTTTGTGAGCGCCGAGAAATGCAAGCCCTCTCTCTAGACGACGACGAGTCCTTTCCAAAGTCCAAACTCGTTACACGGGATCCATGAGCTGCACCTTACGCATCTATACTGAGCTTGGCGACCTCTGGCAGCTCCTCCGTTCGCTCGATGAGCTGTGAAAAGGGAGGGTCAGCTTGAGCTCGGCTCGGCGGACGACACGCCCGACGAACCTTGGTAATCTTTCCGATGGCGACGGTCTTTCCCTCGTCTCGTAGAGTGAAGCGACCAAGCTGAGGGTGGTCGTTGAACTTTTCCACGCAAACGACGGCCGATGTCTCGAGGAGAGCGATGACCTTTTGGCCTGCGAAGGGAGGAAGCGGTCGGGTCAGCTGAGTTGAAAGTGGGAGACCGTGAGACGGAACGCACCCTTCTTGGCAAATTGCGGTGGCCGACGAGACTTCTTGCCAGTCTTCTTGTCGTAGTAGTGCAGCAGCGCCTGTGGACAGCGAAGCGAGTCAGCGAACGGCTTCGCTCAGGAAGCGCGAAAGACTCACCAGCAACGCAACCTCCTCCGAAAGAGTGTGAACGTGCATGACGGCGCCGTAACCAGCCGTGATGATGTTCTTGTGGTCGAGGATGACGAGCTGAGCCTCGAACTGGGTCACGGTGTGGACGGGCGCCTGAGGTGAGGTGAGTACGAAGCCGATGCTGATGTCCTCGTCCTCGACTCCACGAAGGCGAACGCGAATGTTGTCTCCGCACATGGCGAGCGGGATCTCGTCCTCCATTTCGTTGTGGATGGCGGCGACCGAGACGGCAGTCTGTTCGGAGAGTGGACGATTTAGCGGCTGCGAGACGGTAAAAGAGACCGGCGAGCTCACCTTGTTGGGCATGAGAACGAGGTTCTGTCCCTTGCGAAGCGTTCCACTCTCGACCTTGCCGACAATCACGGTTCCCATGTCCGAGTACTTCTCCGAGATGGGCATCATCAGAGGAGCATTATTCTTGCGATCCTGCAGAGCCATGTTGTCGAGGTAGTTGAGAAGCGATGGGCCCCTATTTGAGTAGACGTCAGCGATTAGGTCTACGGCGCGGTGGAGAGGCGATTCACTCGACCCAAGGAGCGACTGCTCGGTCAACGTCGACCTTGAGGTTGGCGCCAGTGAATCCCGAGATAGGGATCCACTGCACGTCGGTCTTGAGGTTGTAGCCGGTACCCTTGAGGAAGGGGCTGAGCTTGCCGACAATCTCGTCGTAGCTGCGAAGGGGAGCGGAGTGAGCTCGAGTGCCGAAGCAAGAGAAGCCGAGACTACGTACCGAGCCTTGTCCCAGTTGACGGTAGGGTCGTCCATCTTGTTGACGACGACGATGAGCTTGCTGATACCCGCAGTCTTGACGAGCATGGCGTGCTCGCGAGTCTGTCCTCCCTTCTCGAATCCAGTCTCGAACTCTCCCTTACGGGCAGAGATAACGAGGACGGCGACGTCGGCCTGGGCGGCTCCCGAAATCATCTGAGGGACAAAGTTCTTGTGGCCGGGAGCGTCGAGGATGGTGTAGCGACGCTTGTCGGTCTCGAAGTAGGCACGTCCGACTTCGACGGTCTTTCCCTGTGAGGGCGAAGGAGGGTCAGTCGAGGTCGAGAAGGTCGTCAAAGAGGAACACAAACCTTCTCACGCTCCTGCGAGGTCGAATCGAGAGCCCAACTGAGGTACCAACTCTCACGACCGGCCTCCTTGGCCTCCTTCTCGTACTTCTCGAGCGTACGCTTGTCGACCATGCCGCAGAGGAAGAGGATGTTGCCTCCCATGGTGGACTTTCCAGCATCGACGTGACCGATGAAGACGATGTTGACGTGAGGCTTGATGTCCTTGGCTGTGAGAGGCGAGCGACTGGGTTAGCGCCGAGCCAAGTCTCGCCCGCAAGCTCCGACCTAGTACTTGCAGTCTCCGTCGGTTCCGTAGAGATCCACCAGAGTCTCCTCGTCGGCGTGAGCCTGGATCTCTGCGACCAGAGCATCGGCAGTCTTGAGCTCCTCCTTCTTGATCTCCTCCTTTGCTGCCTCCTCCTTCTTGGCCTCGTCCTTCTTGGCGGCCTTCGCGGCGACGGCAGCGGGGGTAGCAGCAGCCTTGGCGGGAGCCTTCTCGCCGGCGACGGGGGTGCCAGGCTTCGACGAGTTGGGGGTGGGAGCCTTGCTCGAGCCGGGGGTGGGAGCCTTTGAGGCGGGAGTCGAGGCGGGCTTGGAGCCGCCAATCTTCAGCGAAACAGAGGCGGGAGGGCCCGAAGTGGCTCCACCGCCAATCTTGAGCGACATGGTGGGAGCCTTGGCGGGAGGAGGAGCGGAAGCGTCGACCTCGGAGCGGGAGAAGGGGACGGTCGAGGCGGGGGCAGGGGCGCGGACGGGAGGGACGTAGGTCTGCTCACGAGCAGCGGCGGGGGGAGCGTAAGGGTTGTATCCTCCAGCGCCGGCGTTGTTCTGCTGAGCGAAGGGGTCGTTGGCGCCGTAGCCAGCGGGAGGAGCGTATCCGCCGCCGTAGTTGCCATATTGCTGCTGCTGGCCTGCAGATGCGAGTGAAGCGTGAGCTTGACCCCGAAGCTATGGGTCTGCACTACCACGCACCATACTGGCCATAAGGTTGCTGCTGCTGCTGCTGGGCGTAGGGGTTGTTGTAGAACTGGCTGTCCTGACCTTGCTGCTGAGCGTAAGGGTTCTGCTGATGCTGCTGGTACTGCTGTCCTGGGCGGAAAGGAGGAGCTCCGCCCGGGTTGAATGCGCCCGCGTTAGGGTTGAAGGAACCAGCGTTCGGGTTGAACGACACTGCGAGATGTGAGGGAGAGCGACAGCAAGTGAGGTCAGCTCATCGCTCCTGTTGCTCGGCTTGTGCAGGATTCTGTAGCTTCTCCATCGACCTGGCGCAGCTCAGAGTATATCCCATCAAATAGCCCCGGTCTGGCTGCACCCTCAGAGCGCCACAATCCTGGCTCCGTCCGCTCCAGCGAGAACAAAGTCGTTTGAGGCGGTCCCATCGCCTGCTGTCGATTGTTGTAGTCGAGCAGCAGGGCGTAGCGGGAGTCTGCAATCCTTTTGATACCGTGGAATCGAGACGTACTTGTAGCGAGGGTGTGGAGAAAGAAAGAGCGACGCGCGGGACTTGGGCGCATTTTCGAGCGGCGCGGGCAGCTGGTGCTCGACATCAATAAGAGTCGTATTAGGCCCTTGCTCCTCCCGGAGGCGTCTAGAGAGATCAGGATGACCCATTTGAGTCTCAAAGAAAACGGAAGGCGAGCCAACGGGCTACTCTTCTTTCGCCGAGCACTACTCGCCGAGCCGAGTCTGCCAGCGGTTCGCAAGCGGGTTCGACGTGCTCCTGGCCTAGGAAGGACTACTAGGGGACATGTAAAGACTCTGCGAAGTGCCTTCGAGCGTCGACCGCCCACTTGGCGTCGTCCAACGCCTCGGCGATCCAGCTCGGCTCTCTTCTCGCTGCTCTCTCGACCTGCTCCGCCGGGATGATGTAGATGAAAATCCGTCTAGTGAAGATTAACAAGCCCGGACCTAAGCGAAACGCGCAGAGTTCTAGAGATATAACACAAATGCCAAACCGCACAGACTGTCCTCGTCGACCGAAGGCTCGCCGGCCTCCCTCCCTCCCTCCTGTCTCGACTCCGCCGTCTACTACTGAAACCTCGTCTCCTCCCTCTGATTATGATGCGAAGGGGGAACAGTTTAAGCCTTGGGCTTGGCGCCAGCCATGCCGGCGATGACGGGAGGAGTAGCTCCACCCTTGCTGAGCTTCGAGGGGATACGGAGGGCTGTAGGAGGAAAGTAGCAGGTCAGCAACTGCTTTAGGAGAATAGGAGAGTGACGATGGCTGAAATGAAACGAGATGACTCACTCTTTCCATCCCTCTCCTCGTCTGATTCCGTATCCGGCTCTCGCACGGCGCCCTCGAGAGAGTTCGACAGCCAGGCGACGGTACGAAGACGACGACGCTCCTCACGATCCTTCATCTGCTTGCGCGACATCTTCTTCTTGCCCTTGGCAGCCTTGAAGTTGAGCGTGTCCTCGACACCGGCGATGGTGGCGGCGGCGCGAGCCTCGTCGTCCGAACCAGCGGGAGTCGACTCGGCGGGGGTGGAACCGGCGGGGGTCGACGCGGCGGGAGTACCGGGGCCGGGAGTGCCAGCAGGGGTAGCGCGAGCCGAAGCGGGGTTCGACTCGAAAGCCTCGTCGACGATGGCGGCCTTGCCCTTGTGGGTGAGCTCTCCTCCCTCGACGTTCCAGATCTCGGGGCAGAGGGCGCCGACGAACTCCTGGTTGTGGGAGATACAGAGGAAGGCTCCGGTCCACTCCTTGATTCCGACGGCGAGTCCTCCGAGGGCGTCGCGATCCAAGAAGTTGGTGGGCTCATCTGCGAACGGAGGAAGGGTCAGGCTCGGCGGGGACGCTGAAAGCGAGATCAAAGAAGCGTACCGAGAATGAGAACCTGGGGCTTGGCCCACATGGCGGCGGCGATGACGACCTTGACCTTCTGTCCTCCGGAGAGTCTGCGAGGGATGCGAAGTCAGCGATCTCGTCCGGCTACAAATGACAAGAAGCTGGACTCACCCCTTGAGCTCGTTGTACTCGGCGATATCTCCATCGAGTCCGACGTCCTCGAGGTGCTTGCGGACGAGCTTGCCGCTCATCTCGCGGGATCCAGCTCCCTCACGCGAAGCCTCAAAGTCATCGAACTCCTGAATGAGCTTGGTGAATCCGAGGTCGAGAAGCCTGGTGCGGTCGAGGAAAGCGTTCGACTTGTGGGGAAGACCCTGGAACTTGACTGTGAGATGAAGAGCGAGCGAGCGAAGTCAGCGAGCGCTCCGAGCGCGAAACCGCGAGAGAGAACATGCTCACCCTCGTAGGTGTACGACTTCTTGAGCTTTTGGCGACCGACGATGCGCTCGAGGAGACGCGTGGTGCCGTCCTTGCCGACGATGGGGGTCTTGAGAAGCTCGATCTCCTCGGGGGTGAGGGCGCGAGTAGCCTTGGCCGACTGCTCCTTGTCGACTCCGTCCTGATAACGCCACTGGATGTACTGCATGGCGGTCTTCTCGAGGTGCTCCTCGATGTGGTGGAAGGCGTGCTGGGCGACGTAGGCGACACGAAGGTTGGGGTGCTTCTCGACCTTTCCAGAGTCCGGGAGGGTCTCTCCGGTGAGGAGCTTGATGAGGGTCGACTTTCCGGCTCCGTTGGGTCCGACGATTCCGACACGCGACGAGAGCGAGACGGCGCAGGAGACGTTCTTGAGCTGGGGCTTCTTGGCGCCGGGGTAGGTGAAGGTACAGCCGGTCATCTTGAGGATGGCGCGAGTCTGGGAGCGGACACCCATGAGCGATCCGGGAGGGGGGAAGGTGAACTTCACGACCGAGTCGGAGAGGGTGTAGTAGGCCTTTCCGGCGGGCCACTTCTCGACGAACTTGGCGAGATTGCCCTGGTAGTAGTGGAGCTGCTTCTTCTGGTAGTGGACGATGTTGGTGCAGACGGCGTCGAGGAATCCAGAGTCGTGGGAGACGATCATGCAGGTGATGTGCTTCTGAGCGTTGAGGTCTGCGAAGGAGAGGAGACGGTCAGCGCCGAAGCGAGACGAAGCAGCCGAGTCGGGAGACGTACAGTCCTGGAGCCACTCGACGGACTTGACATCCAAGTGGTTGGTAGGCTCATCGAGGAGGAGGAGGTCGACCTTCATCAACATGGCGCGGCAGAGGGCGACGCTGGGAGAGGGGAAGAGAATCAGTACTCGGCGCCGGAACCGCGAAAGCCATTTAGAAGACTCACCGCATCTTCCATCCTCCAGAAAGCGAGTTGATGGCCACATCCTGCCTCTCGGCGTCGAAGCCGAGCTCGAGGAGGGTGTCGCGGATCTCCTTCTCGTCGCAGAAGATCCTGGGCTCGTCGATCATGAGCTGGCAGACGGTGATACCGCTCTCGTCGCCCTCGATGTCGTGCTCGACGTAGGCGGCCTTGAGGTCCTGGGGGAAGTTGTCGATCTGCTTGCGGTTGATGGCCTTGAGAAGGGTCGACTTTCCACATCCGTTGGATCCGCACATTCCGTAGCGGTGACCACGGCGGAGCTTGAGGGTGGTGTGGTTGAGGAGAAGGAGTCCTCCGTAGGCGAGCGAGAAAGGAAGGTCGCAGACGATCTCTCCCTCCTCATCATCATCGTCGGGGGCGTTGACGAGGTTGCGAGCCTGTACGGAGGAGAAAACGAGTCAGTCGCTGCATCGATATACGGCGTCAAAAAGTAGCGACATACCTTGTCGACGGCGAGCCACCTGTTGATGAGCTCAGAGGTGATGGCATCGGCGGCCGACTCGGCGATGAACTTGTTGAGGTAGGGCGAAACGTAGACTCCCTTCCACTCCTTATCCTCGAAGGCACGCTTGCGGACGAGGTGCGAGACGGCGTAGGCGGCGTAGGCGATCGACTTGTTGAAGAAGTCGTCGGTCTTCTCGCCAGTCTGCTTCTCGGCGAGGTCCTGGATCTCGGCGTAGATGGTCTTCTCGTCCTTGGCGGCCTCGGAAAGGTGGTCGACAGCGGGGACGGCGGCTCCAGCGGAAGCGGTCTCGACGGCCTCCTTGGCAGAGACGGCGAAAGCACGAATCTCGGGGAAGGCGGCCGAATCGATGATACGCTCGATACCGGAAAGGACGGCGGTCGAGTGAAGGGCGGCGAGATCCTCGGAGCGAACGAGCTTGAACAAGTTGGTGATGAGGACGACCTGTAGGCGAATCGAAAGTCAGCTACTGTGGCGCAGGAAAGAGCCGAAAGGGCGAGAAGGCTCACAGTCTGACGCTGGACGATGGTTCCACGCTCGCCGAGGGCACGGGTGAGGAGGGGAGCGACGACGGCAAGGGTAGGGCCATCGACCTCGCGAACCCAGACGGTGGACGAGAGACGCTTGATGGCGGCGGGGACGGTGGTGGGGTCGGCCATACACCTGACGAGATCGGGCACGAAAGGCTGGATGTCGGGGTTGGTGAGAACATGGCAAAGAGCGATACCGGTCTTCTCGGCGGTGGTGCCGATCTGATAGTGAGAGAGATGGCAGGGTCAGCCTTTTTGGCCTCGGCGAGACTCAGAAAACGTGCTCACCTCGGCCTTGGTATCCCTCATGGCTCCCGAAAGACGGGGCACGTACTCGCCGAGACGCTCAGCGACCTGGTCCTGGGCGGTAGTAGCGAAAGTCTGGACAAGCTCGAGAGCGCCGACCTTGGAGCGCCACTTGGCTCCGCCCTCGATAACGGTGAAGAGCTCCTCGATAACCTTGGGAGCGAGCTCCGGGGGCGTGATGCGGACGAGCTGCTTGGCGGCCTTTTCGGCGGCATCCTTGATGGAGCTGGTCTTGCCAGACTCCTGGAAGAGGTCGAGGATGGAAGGGAGGAGGGGAACGAAGTAAGGGTCGGCTCCGCCAGCGAGGCCGACTTTGCGGAAGAGCTCCTCGTAGGCGACCATGGCACCCTCGCGGGCGAGGGGATCCTTGGACTTGGAGGCCTTGACGAGCTCATCGAGGATGCCGTGTACGGCGAGGGAGCGGAGTCCCTCCTTTTGAACGAAGCTGGCGAGCGACGAGCCAGCGGCGGCGCGAGCAGACTTGGCCGTAGCGGCGAAGAGCTCCTGCAGGATAGCGGAAGCGGGGGCGGTAGACCTGTATAGTGGTAGATAAGTAAGCTTTTGTACTAGAGAGCTAAAGAATTGCAGAGTCACTCACATGTCGACAGAAGGCATGCGAGATTGGGTTGAAGACGCGCGAAACGAACTTTTGAAGGGGAGGCTTGGGAGAGAGTTTAAAAGCGAGGGGGAGGTGTAGGAGATCAAGGGGGTTGATTCGTGTATCGCCTAGTGCGTAAGTCGAGAGGCTCGAACAGAAGCAAGGCGGCTCGGGGAGAAGAGAGACGAGAGGGAAGGGGTTGACCGGAGGGGAGGGATGTGGTGAGAGAGAGAGGAGCGGCCAACAGTTGAACGAGCTTTTGTCGATGATCCGCGCTTCGGCTCGTCAGCATTCACTTCGGTACAACTTTTCAAAAAGTGAAAGAACACTTCTTCTTGCTTTCCCGAGCTTTCTGCTCTGCTACAACGCCGTCCTACACGTTTTTAACTCGTTTCGCAGGCTCGGGATTGGGTCCTCGGTGGCGTTCAGCGAGCAGGCAGCGTCCACGCTTCTAAGAGCACGGAAAGGCTTATAGTATCATCAAGTGACATCCGCTGCTCGACCGAGCCGCTCCGGTACATGCAAGGCTCTGAGAAGGCTCCGCCGAGGTTTGCAGACTCAATCGCCGATCCTCCTTTTGGCCTCTGACGAGGAGGCGGCTGTGCTCGAGCGAGAAAGAGGAAACGGTGAGCAGAGGTGTAGCTCAATATGATTGCTGCCGCCAAAGCCGAGCCGAAGCCACCTTTCGACGTCTTGCACCTCCTCGGCGCTGTTACTAGGCTGGCGAAGGACTTCGCTCGCGCTTTGAAAAGGCAAAACGAAGGGGTACAGATCACAAGCAGAACACTACACAGTCTCATTTCTCGAGCGTCGACGCTCGCACACCTTCAGGCCCGACCCAGCGGCAAGCACTCCTCCCTTCCCTCCGCTCACTCGGCGCCGACTCCTCCAGCAGCTCCGCCGTGCAAACCGGTGACGCGATCCTCGACGAGGTGGATCGACCAAACGTTGGGATCCTCCTTCTGCTTGACCGAGACGCCCTTGATCTCCTTCTCGCCCTCCATCGCCTCGAGCTCGGCAAGCTTCTTCTCGTCGATGCGAGTCCTAAAGCCGACGTAGAGCTCGATCCTCTCGCCACAGACTCCGCAGGCGCTTCCAATCTTCTCGCCGTTGCTGATGGCGATTTTGTCGAGCTGCTTGAAGAGGCAGTCGTCGCAGGCGAGGTGGCCGCAGGGGCGGTAGACGGAGGAGGCCTTCTTATCGGGGTGGGAAGTGCAGGGAGGAGGGTTGGCAGGGTCGAGCAGTTGGTGGAGAGGGGCACGACCAGGCTTCTCGGCGGTGAGCGACTCGGCGATGATGGCGTCGACCTCGGTGAGCGATTGGACGTTCTCGAAGTGGCCGGCTTGCGAAGTCGAAGGCGCTTCCGAGTACAGGTCGAACCAGGGAAGGTCGTTGCGCTGATACGTCTTGGGAGAGATGGGGGAGATGGGGCAGACGGTGCCGGTCATGAGCTCCCACAGCTGCGAGAGGGCCGGAAGAGATCAGCGCCGAGACGGGGCGCGAGACGGGGCGAAGAAGGGCACGAGAGCAGAACTCACCGCCGAGTTGACGGTGTGGATGAAGACGCGGTAAGTAGGCTCGCTGCAGTAGTTTCGGATCGACTTGGTGTCCTTGACGATGTCCTGGTAGCCGCCTCCTCTGTAGTCGGCGAACGTTAGTTGATGAACACTAAAGGTGGCAACCGAAGAGAGGTGTGCAGTATAGAGAGACGACCTACCTGAGCCTCAGAATGAGATGAAGCGTGCTCTCTCCCAGGATGAGGCACTCTGCGAAGAGCGCTGGTCAGCTCCAAAGGTCGACAGGCTTCCACATCGCGACTGGGACATACCTGCAAGCGTGTGGTTGTCTTCCAGCTGAACACCAGCGAAGACAAGGCGCTGCTGGTCGAGAGGGATGCCTTCACTGTCCTGGAGGAGTTCCTTGACGTGCGCGATCTTATCGCTAGACGAAGCCTCGAGAGTGATGGTCTTGCCCGTAAGCGTCTTGACGAAGAACCGACCTTGCCATGGCGTGTACGCGAGGTGACCTTGGTATGCCGGCTTCGAAGTGAGACTGATGTCAACGCGCTCGGAGCTGGCCGAGCGAAGGGGCGCCAGCAGGATGTCGGGGTTGAGGGAAGGCTGAGTGTGCCTGCAAGGGTTGAACAGAATCAGCTTTATGCTCATCGCCGACGAGGCGACCGAGGCGTCAGATTCAAAGGTGGTAGAGCTCACTTGAGCGACATTTCGAGCTCGCCGGAGAGGTGAAGCTCGTCGGGAGTCTTGAGGAGGTCGGCGGCGGCGATGGGAAGCTCTTCTCCCTCGGAGGTCTTGAGCTTGAAGACAACGTCGTTTTTGAGGCGCTCGAAGACGTCGAGCTGGATTCTCCGACCTCGGCCTTGCCGGTGAGCTGTTCCTCGACCGTGTAGCCTTTGCCGAGGGGCATGGCGACGAACTGTCGAGAGAGGAATGAGCTGCGCACATCGCCAAAAAACAACTATCGAGCTCACCTGACGAACGACTCCAGGCTCGGTGCAGATGCCGTCGAGCCAAAGCTGCTCGCCGGCGACGACGTAGTCTTGCTTCTCGGGGTCCCTTTGCCCAGTCGTGGTGATGCGAGGGAGACCAGAGAGGGCGTTAACGCCTGTGTGTCGATTGAGAGGGCAAGGATCCATCGGTCAGGTCAGCATATCGCACTCTCGGCGCAAGGTCGAGCTTCTGATTTTCTCACCTCCGACGTGAATCTTGATGGCGTCGTGGCGGAGGCTTTTGGCAAAGCTCATCCACATTGCTTCGCGTTGGAAGATGGGCAGGATGAAGCCGCCGCGGGAAGAGATGGCCTCGGGAACGTTGGAGCACGCCGAGACGGGCGTGAGAGGGAAGGTGCCGAGGCTCTGCGGGGTTGGAGACCCTTTAGCGACAGTCTCAAGTTGCGAGACACACTCAAGCAGCCTACAGGAGGGAGAAGATGCACCTCCCCGTCGTCGGGGACCCTCAGCGTGCGGTGGAAGTCGACCGCGACGTCGCCGACCTTGATTCCCTTCTTGCAGGTGGTAGCAGCGGATTTGCCGTCCTTAGGACGTCCTTTGAGTCCCTTGTTGACGAGCCACTTGTTGTAGTACTCGAGCAAGGTCTCGTCCCTGTTGCGGTGCAGGACAATCGTCAGCTGAGCCTGCTGCGCCGAGGTCAAGGCGTCGAGCACGCACTTGCTGATGGTGAGTCTTCCCGCGGCGCTCTCATCGTAGTTGGAGCTCGCAGCATCTCCTACGGTGACGCTGACAGGCTCGACGAGCGCCTGCACGGGCATGTCGGTATCCACCTCCGTCCAGCACCCTGCGATGAAGTGGGGCGGCGCGCTTGATCAGCGACTGCTGCTTCGGATCTGGTCATCCGCTGCTCACCGGAGCTCTTGACTTCCTCCAGAAGGTCTCCAACCGTCGCCCCAGCTGGCATCACAAACTCGTGGCTCGTTTCGACGCCCTTGTGCTCCGCGAGTTCTGGGAAGGTCTTGACGTCGAGAACGGTGTCGGGGGGAAGGCAGACTCGCAAGCCATGCACGAGCACTTTGATAGTACAAGCTTCGACCATCCTGAGCTGTGCAAGAAGCGAGAGAAGTCGAGGCGAGTGAGCGGAGGAAGCGAGAGCTCCACTTCGCGGTCGCGCGTCCAAGAAGTCAAAATAGAAGGACCCAGCTTGCTCTCTCGAATTGTTACAGAGGGCAAGGGTAGCAAAATAGAGCAAGCCATCACACCACAGAAGCTATACAGCCCCTTCTCAGGCTCTCACGCGCCGATCTCCTTCCTCAAGCCTTCGCCGAAAGCTCGACTCCTCGCCGCCAGCTGCTGCATTCCACTAGTCACACGCATGAGCTCGATGGACCTCGCTGTGAGGAGATGCAAAGCTGCTGTGATGTTATAGATCAGGGACGTCTGAGGAGAGGGATGAGTTGGCAGCTGAGGCTCCCAAGCTGAACAGCGCCGAGCACGCTCGTCTTCGCTAAGCCCCCCAATGCTCGCATCTGCATCTCGGGTCTCTCGATTTGCCTGTATTCAAGTCTGTCGATCTCACGACGGCCCTTTATAACATCAGAAACCCGTCTACAGTGCCGTTTCATCAACGCCGAAGCTCCGAATCCGGCTCGCCGACAGCTTCGCCTAGCGAGCTGGTCTCCTAGGTCGACCCTAAATGGGATTACCGCTGTTGAAGATGTAGCGAGTGTCCCGCTTGCCTGTGAACCGCCACTGCGCGCCCTTGACGACGTCGTTCTTGGAGGTCGGTACGCTGCCGTAGAGGAGTGGGAAGCTATCGTAGATGACGTCGCTGTAGGTGGATAGGTCGGTAGTGCACGAGCAAGATGGTGAGCAGTAAGGACGGCGGTGGGGGAGAGCAAGAGGGAAGCCGAAGTCAGCGAACGATCGGCCGAATGAGGCTGAGGAGAGCTTACACGGCGTTCGGGGTTCTGACCCACGCATCGTCGAAGGCATCCGTGAGGTACAAGGTTACTGACCTCCCATCCGGAGTAGTGAACTCCGCTTCGAGGCCACAAAAGTTCTGCCCGGCGCTGATCGGGTTCCACCCAAACTGAGCGAGCATGGTGTTGAGTGAAGGAGCAAACCCAGGAGTAGCATCCGAGTAGGGGAAATAACACCTTAATGAGGTGCAGCACGAGAGAACGGAGAAGAAAGAAGCGAAGAAATGAGCTCGGCGTTCGGCGCTGAGGCTAGCGAAGACTTCAACAGTCGACTCACCAGCTGTGCCCATTTGTGCTATCTGCAGCCGAGTTGGTGTGGTACCACGAGACGAGCGAGTTGGTGTTCCATCCGCCTGTCGAAGCTTGGAAGGCCGAGATGCCGGCGAGGCTGACGTCGACGAGGTATGGGTTGCTGCTGGCGGTAGGTTGAGCGGATCTGGTGGTGGTCGATACGATGGTGTATGTAGAAGTGTCCGCAGATGCGGAAGGGGCTGGAGTAGTCGAGGAGGAAGCCGAAAGGGAAGGAGACGGAGAGGAGGAAGGAGGGTTTGCGACCAACGGCGGCGCAGTCGCGCTGGGAGTAGCGGTTGTGGTGGATCCTCCGTTTTTAGAGCACAGATCTCCCTTTGCGCTGAAGCCCGAGTTACATCCTGGGGAAAGAAGGAAGTTAGCCTTTGATCGCCGAGGATCCTCCGCCGAGCTGCTCTGAGACTCACGCCATGAGCATACACCAGCCTTCGAGTCGCACCATTGGTGGGAGTAGCTAGGGATCTCGAGACCAGCGCACTGTACGGTGAGGCTGCAGGATCGTCCAACGGCCGCCGGGCCCGAAGAGGAAGTCGGCGCAGGAGTCGTAGAGCTTGGTGTCGGTACGGGGGCAGCCGTCGTAGTACTCTTCCCTTTGTTCTTGATGCAGGCACCGGACCATGGACTGAGAGTGTAGCCAGCATCGCAGCCTGCTCGGTTCAAAGGCGAAGCTCAGCGCTCATCCAGTCGACCATCGGCGTCCTAACTCACTCCAAGTACACAGGCGGACCCGCGTATTGCACCAGTTATGGGTGTTGGCGCCTCCCAGACTTCCCAAGCTGAGGTCGGAGCACTCGTCGTTGTAGCGGCAGGCGATGGCCTTGCCTCGGCGATCCAGAGTTGCTGCAGGGCACCAGAGGATCAGCCGAAGCTAGAGGGTCTAGGCAGATCGTCACTTACCTAAAGCGCTGTTATCCCCACGCCAATCCGCCAGCGGATCTCGAGTTACAGCTCCGATGGCGCGCCCGGCGACGAGGTTCAAGTTGGGCGCCGAAAGAAGGCAGAGCAGGCCAGCTGCAAGGAGGTTGATCATGGTGGAGCAGGAGGTGGTTGATGTGATGTGTAGAGTAGCGCGGAGAGCTGTTGCCACCGGGGCAAGGACGAGGGGAACGAGGGAAGGGAAGAAAAGGCGCAAAGGGGGGAACAACAGACAGGAAGGGCGACGTCCAGCGTCAAGGCGAAAGAGAACAGACGAGCAAGCACAGGAGGGGAGGAGACAAAGAGCAAAGAAAGCTGTTCGCCGCGCTGTCACCGCGGTCGAGCGGCCTCATCTCGACGCGACCCCTCTGCTCGTTTTGGCCAAGGGGGCTTGCGGAAGGAGAAGGCGCTGCCGCTTTCGGTCTGCTTGATGCGAAATTCGCTGGGGATGAAATGGCATTGTACTCTAACGGCAGCTCGCATTACCAACGGTAGTCTTGGCCTGACGAGGTGAACCGTCGCCGAGACTTGGTCGCCGAGCAAGCCGAGACTTGGCCTGCGCTGAGACTTGCAGTTCAAGCCTCGTTGTCGAAGCCCTGCAGCACGGCGCGCTCGCTGGTCTTCGTCTTCATCATTATTGATAGTCCCAGCCCGCTCGTTACTGCCACTCCCCGCCTACACAAAAGCGAAACCGGCGACCTCGAGAAGCGTCGCAAGGATGACCGACGACGTAGCATGCAGCTGCTCCCACGAGTAGCCTTCACGCTTGGAGAGGTCGCAAGAGTTGTGATAGCATCTGCGAGGGTCCAGAAGGTCAGCTTTGCGGGCTTCCGTTGTGCAGCGCGAGACTGACGGGTCGGCGATGGGGCCGTTGCGCTCGAAGACCTGAAGATGGCAGTGTCAGTCATCGCTAACGATTCGATGAGCCAGCAGAACTGACCCATGTGGCGGCGTAGTTATTGTCCACGAACGAGCTGTGATCCGAGCAGCAGGCTGAGAAACCGAGGATCAGCGAAGGGCAGAGGCTGACTCGTCGAGGAGTGCTCACCAGGAGTGTAGCCGACCTGAAGTTGAGGGACGTAGATCTCCGAGATGTTTCCTGTGTGTAGAAATTGGGTCAGCTACCACTTCCAACCTTGAGCGAAGCACACCGAGCTCACCGACCAGGAAAGCCGCCTCGGGGAGTCCGATGAGGTCGGGACGAGCGAGTTGGAGGGGCTCGCCGGGCTGACGGAAGGCGAGCATGTCACACTGTACCATCAGAACGACGTCCTCCTTCCTCTTGCGAAGCTTTTGGGCGAAGAACTTGCTACCAAGGAGGCCCTGCTCCTCGCCAGCAAAAGCGGCGAGAACGACCTTGCGCGAGAAGGTGAGGCGATGGCGGTAGATGTGCTCGGCGATGCGTAGGAGGAGACTGGTGCCCGATCCATCATCGTCGGCGCCTGGAGCGGTGGGGTAGCCGAAGGAGCCGCGAGAGTCGAAGTGAGCGCCAATGATGACGGTCTCGTTGGCCTCCTTGCCCGGTTGATCTCCTGTGCCGGGGAGGTGGCATTCGACCATTGGCGCAAATCCGGGGAGGAAGGTGTGCTGCTCGCAAACGAAGCCGAGCAGACGGAAACGCTCTGAGGAGAGCATGAGGTAAGCGAGATTCTGCTGAGAGCTCTGAACCGATGCGACGTACGGAGAAGCCAGTTGCTGGCCTTGACCGCTCCCTCCGACATGGAGTGTCGAGAGTCCCAGCGTTCATCGTCGCTGATGGCGGACGATTGATCCTCGCCCGAAAGGTAGCGGACCTCGGCCACGAAGGGCTTCTCGCGGAAGGTCGAGAGGAGGGTCGAGATCTGCAGAGACTTGAGGTGAGCGTGGTCGACGCTAGCAAGGGCTCGCTCACTTACCAAAGGCGAGAACCTCAGCTCGTCGAGGTGATCCTGGATGCGCTGGACGTCGCGCGAAGGGACGGTCGGGCCATCAAAGGCGCCGACAGCGTTCTCCGAGATGCGAGGAGCAGGGAGGGGTTCTTCTGATATGGCCACCATCTCTTTCAAGGCCCACTCCTCGCTCTGGGTCCAGCTACGAAGGATCTCGTCATCCTCAATCTGAATGAGCTCGCCCTCGCTGCCGCCGAGCTCAGCGAGGACGTGCCAGCCTCGCTCTACTCCCAAGACTTGCTGTTGCTGCTGCTTCCTCGCTGCTTGGAGCTGATCCCTCCTTGCGACGAGCTCGGCGACTGTCTCATCCACGGCCGTATCTCCCACCCACAACAGGCGTCCATTGCTCCACTCGAAGGGGATTCCGCGAGCGCCCGAGGTAGTTGCGCAGTCCTGAGAAGCGTAGTAGAGTGCGGTGCGTGACTTGGTGGGAAGGCGGCCGTGGAAAGAAGCACAGGCCGGAGGAGGAGAGGTGGGGCTTTGGAGGAGGAGTTGGCCGGTAGAGGGTGAATCTTGTACAGGGCTAGCGTGCGATACCACGCTGATACCGAGCAGAGTAGCGAGGAGGAGCATCCTGGCTGCGAGGACGATGCGGCTGAGAGAGAGAGGTGGAGGCTCGAGGCGAGTCGAGCTGAGTGAGGCGCGTGGGTCGGCAGTCTTGTACCAAATCAGCAAATGCCATGAAGCACCGTTCTCAGCGAGTGAGAGCATCATCAACAGCCGCCAGACTCTTGCTTTTGCGAGCCGGAGCCCCTTTCGCCGAATGTCGCCGAGCAGCTGGAGCTGATGTAGTGAGATGTGACATGCACTGAACAAGTTCTGGTACGACAGCTAAGAATCTACATGCAGGTACACCTCGACAGACTTGCTGTACAAGCTCTGAAGCTAGGGAGGTCTGCCGGCGCTCCGTTCCCTCCCCCGGACCCCTTCCTCGACGGAATCCCGGCCTCTACTCCTCGACTGCTGGCTGCTCCAGCGACTGTCGGCTCCCGTGCTCTGCGTCCAGTCGGTTCCCGTCCCTGTACCAGTCCCACTCGTCACGCCCGACTCCTCCCAGCTCCTGCGGCCCTCGCTGCCTGTGCCATCCGTCCAGCCGCTCTCAAACTCGTCCGAGCTGTGCGGTGGGCCATCGTGGGTCATGAGAGTCGGGAAGCTGGAGAAGACGTGTGCTGAGCGACCGTGGGCGGCTGAGGTTGTCGTCTCGTTGACGGGCGGGAGGGGAGTGCCGCCGGGCGCGGCGGGAGATGGAGTGCCCGTTTTGCCCTTCGTGGCGCGAGAGCGAGAGCCTCGGTCGGTGCGAGGCAGGTCAACCTCGGCGCCGATGGTCCACCGTGTGGTGGTTTTGATGGGTCCAGCGTAGCGGGCTGAGAGCCGGGCGAGACGATCAGCTCGCGCCGTCAAAGCGAGAAGGCGAGCACTCACCATTTCCGTAGAGCACCCAAGCGATAGAGCCGAGAAGGGGAACTCCGATGAGGATGGCGGCCGCGTAGGAAGCGTTTACTGCGATGGGGAGGAGAGACGAAACGTCAGCTCTGCGTACTTCGTCACTCAAGATGCTCCGAGCAGCTCACGAGGAGTGACAGGCCATCCGGTAGGCAGGCAGAGCATGATCTGAGAGAAAGGTGGACCGTTAGCGGGCTGTTCGAATCGGCGCTCAGTTCGGCATAACCTCGCAAGCCGAGCTCACCATGAAGACGCTCGTGAAGAGAGTAGCCAAGACGGCTGCGGGGAAGCTCCACTTCCGCAACGTCCACTTGCCTCTACCATCTCCCGCTAGCGCATCCTCGGGGCAGAAGAGGTAGATCATGGCAGGAATCCCGTAGGCGGCCATGACACTGACGCCGGCTCCCTCGAGTAGAATGGTGGAGATGATGCTCGTGTTGATGCAGAGAAGGATGAGGACCGGTGCCGCCAAGGCGACGACGACCCAGATCGCCTGAAGAGGGAGCTTGTCGCGCTTGGAGAGCTGGCGAAGGAAGTCGGAGAAGGGGAGCGCCGATTCTCGGGCGAGGGCCCAAGTGTAACGGGAGGTGGCGAGAAGCTGAGCGATAGCTTGTAGGACGAAGGAGAAGAGGACGAAGACCAAGACGAGGGTGGTATGTCGACGAGGAATCGAGTTGGCGATGAGGGCGATGGAGGGCTGAAGAGTAGGGTCAAGACCAGCCAGGTCGACGGTCTGCGCGACAAGCCGGGTCAGAATTGAATGAGAGTAGCTGTTGCGATTGTACGTACGGCGAGGAGTACGCAGATGGACTACAGAGCCGCGAGGAGGAGGTCAGCAACGAGCAAGGAGCGGGGTCCGAGAAGCGGCAACTCACGATCCAGCCCATGATGTATGTCGCTGCGACGCTCCAAAACATGGCGAGAGGGACTGTCCTTGCTGGACTCTTGGTATCCTCAGCGATGTGAGCGGCCGACTCCATGCCCGAAGCCACGCAGGTCAAAACCCATCCTGGAGGACGGCGGGCGAGGAGGGTCAGTTCGGCTTCTCGAAAAGCGAGACGAGCTCGAAGCTCACCAAGCATGTAGACGTAGCTCTTCGAACTGAAGCCAGTGTCGTTGCGGTAATCCGTAAAGACGAATCGAGCCGTCCTATTTCGCGAAAGATCATCGGTCAGCTACCACGCGGTCGCTCTCCTCGTCACCAAAACGCGGCCAGCACGGCCTGTACAAGAGACTCACCGAATCTCGCTCGCTTGTGTGAGTAGGGTTATGTTGACGGTGAGGAAGAAGACGATGATGCAGGCTCCTGCGCCGCGCCAGAGCCATGGCGAGCGCGATACCGGCGAGGAGACGACGAGGGCGGAGACGACGAGAATGGCCTGTATCGAGCGAAAGGGCGAAGAACGTCAACGATGTGCTGGGTGAGGGCTTACGCTCGAAAGAGAGAAACTCGGCGACTGACCCAGCAGATGGCGAGCGTGACCCAAGCCGAGTACTTGGCGTGAGTGTAGAGGCCGATAGTGCCGAGGAGATTGTGGGCGAACTGCCAGGTGATGACGATCTGTGCATTGAGTGAGTCAATAGGATGCCTCGGCGAGAAGCAGCTCCTCAAGCTCAGCCGCTTCGACGGGCTGGGGAGAGAGAGTAGAAAGAGCACGACAATAAACGAACCTGTAGCAGGATATGGCCGCACAGTAGGAAGCTGCCGACGATCCAGCTGAGGAAGCGCGCCCACGGATCCAACCGTCGCGATGAGCGGCACAGTCGAAAGGTCCAAGTGAACATGGCGCCTGTAGGAGAATCAGACACGAGGGTCAACAATCGGCAGCGGATATGGAGCTGCACGCTGAAGACGCACCTGCGACTGGCCATGTACTGGCCATCTCGCCGAGGACGGCGGCGAGGCAGAGCATGAAGAGGCCCGAGATGGGCCAGGCGATGGCGTACATCGAGCCTCCGCCCGTGTGGAAGGCGGTCAGTACGCCGAGTACGGTACCTGTCGAGAATGCGGCTGAGTCAGCTCCATAGCTCGTCGCGAGAACCTCGGCTCGGCGGAGACATAATTCCTCGCGACAACTCACCCGGGAAGCCACCGATATTGCACAGCGTCAAGCCCGCGCTCGCCCAGAAGTCGTAATCCCTGCTCAGCTCCTCCTCGAAGCCAAGTGCCGCAAGACGCTTCTTCTCAATGGTAGGTCCTTGACGAGACCGAGATTTCCAGCTGCCGAGTCCGGCGGTCGTCGTCGTCGTCGAGGGATGGGAGGTGGTGGCGCTCATCGGATGGGAATGGGCGTGCGATGAAGACGAAGAGGGAGGGAGGACGAAGAGGACTGGTCTTGATGATGTCGAGCCGTCGTCCATTCGGAGGCCGTGGGAGGTCGGCGGATCGCCGTCGGGCGTCGAAGGGAGCGAGGGAAGGGTGAAGCCTGTTGTGGTGGATGTAGAGGAGCATAATTTGGCGAGTAGTGGCCTCGTAGGGATTGCTGTTGGTACGCCGCTGGCGGGCGGCGGCAACTCCTCGTGACCTGGCTCCTCCTCGTCGTCCTGCTCGTCGCTCGACTCGCCTGCAGCAGACTCCAAATCTCGCCCTTTACCTGCTCTTCTGCTGCTCCGACTCTGCTGCTTGGCGAGCCCTTCCCCCGGTAGCTTGCCCTCCTCCAACGGCTTATCGCTTCCCCGCCGCTCATCTGCGTTGCCTCGCTCGTCTCGTGAATGTAAGCCGCTCTCCAGATCCTGCAGCGTTGTCCTAGAGGTGCTGGCTACTGGTTCGGTACTGTGCTGTCCGCTTGCGCCGAGCGGATGTCGAGGGGCTGCCATGGCTTATAGAAGAGGCCTCGTCCTGCTAAGGCAGCGAAAGGACGGGCGGCGGGGCGGTCGAAGGCGGAGAGTGCGACCAAGGGCTGCAGCGAATGCGGGTAGGGCTGGGAGCGAGCGAGGGCAGAGTAGGGCTGTGCGCTGTTTGCTGTCGTCAAGTAGCCAGGCGAGGAGATCCGGCAAAAGGGAGAAAGAGCGAAGGAGGGGATGAGATGGCTATGGGACGAGGTCGCCTGAGAGTAGTCTGGGCCTTGAGCGGATAACTCCGTCAGCTTGGACGGGCTGTAGGCGAGCTTGCCACCAGTTGCTGTAGTCGAGTACAACCCCAGTAGCGAGTAGGAACTGGAACGCAGAAAGCTCGGCGCAAGGGGTCAGGTCAAGCGAGCCGAAACTTGAGAATGCGTCTTTTGGTCGAACAAGAGCGTGATTTTGGGTTCAAGTAGCTCGCTGGTGAGCAGGTAGGATGCTCGAGTGTCCTACACATGCGCGAGCTGAGCTTGAAGTGCAGCCTGAGCGACCGATAGAGCTCGACCGAGAAAGTCGGCTCAGCTGCGAAGTATCGGCGCGCTTCCCGTGAATCCGCTGCAGCACTGCTGACCTTCTGTACGTCGATCCTGAGGTAATGTTACAGCTCCCTTCCTCCTCGTGGAGCGACTGCCCTGTACAACGAGCTCCCTCATTCAAATCCATGTCCCGTCGAGCCTGCTCATGACAGCTTGGAGATGTAGAGGACTGTGCGAGCGAGCCAGGTCAACTCTACTCGCTCTCATCTGCTCCACTACAGCACACCAGACTCACCGTTGTTCCCTCGGACGAAGGCATCTCCGTACGAGTTGGTCAAGACTCCGTTGACGTACTCCTCCGTTTGCTCGAGGGCAATGTTCATGTAGCCGTCGAGGCAAGAGAGGACGCCTGTTGAGGTGCAGCAGAAGTAGGGTGAAGAGCGGGAAGGGTGCAGGAAAGAAGGCGAGGTGAGAGCGAACGAGAGTGAGCTGGCAGCGCTTGAACGAGGTGTAGGACGGCATCCGAAGACGACTCACCCCTATAGTCTACTCCCGAGTTCAACCTGACTACGACGTGCTCTCCTACGACTTGCTTGAGGAAGTCGGAAGGGGAACCAGTGGCCGCCTGAGGCTCTTCCTGCTGCTCCTGTTCGTGTTGCTCCTGCTGCTCCTGATGAGGCTCCTGCTGCGATGGGCTGCCGTTCTCTGCCATAGCTGCTCTATCGAGGTACAGAAGTAGTCGAAACGAAGAGTCGAGATGAGTGCAGAAGGTCGACCTTCGAGCTTCGCTTTGAACGCGTGACTCTCTCTTGATTGTCGACCACTCGCTGCCCTTTTGCTCGCCTACAACTCTCACTCGCTACAACTACCAGCTCAAGATGGAGACTATAGCGCCTGTACCCCCTCATCACATCCCTCAGCGCCGCCTCTCCTCCTTTCACCACGGCGCTCCTACCCCCGCTGAAGCACAGCACGCTCGTCGATCAGCAGCTTTAGCAGCTCAGCGCGAGGTGGGTCGACTCCCGAATACAGGAAGGCCACGCCGCTGATCTAAGACTCCTCTGCAGCGGCGTACTCACGCCTTTGAAGCAGCTCGTTCGCTCGCCAGCTCTCGTCTCGACGTCGATGGCATGGGCGACCTTTCGCTCGGCTCGGGAGGCCAGTTCTCGGACGCCGATTCGTCGGACGGAGAAGGTGACCAGCGCATGGACTCGCCTGCTCCCCCTCCCGTCGCCTCGCCCTCGCACTCGCACAAGATGCCCCGAAGGAAGGCCAAGTATCAGCCGTGGGCGAGGAATCTCCTCACGCAGGGAGAGACCTTGGATCTCAGTCATGGGCTACCAAAGGGCTTGGAGAGTGAATGGATGCTCAGAGTGGTGCCCAAGGGCAAGAGGTGTCTCTGCGCTGTGGGAACCGACAGTTGTGGGCATCGCTTCCTCGCTCGGCGATGGCCTTCCGAACTCAGCTGACCGACCCTCTCCTCACTGCAGACGGCACAAACTCGGTCCTCTACTCGCGTGTGTCTGGGTGAGTAGCTGCTCTCCTCGCATCTCCCCTCGTCTCAGCTGTCGTCTCGTTCTATCGACCGCCGAGGCTCGCCTTCGCTTCCCCAATCCGCTCGCACTCCGACCAGCTCGCACTCAGCCCTAGCCCTACAAAGCTGACCTTTCTCCCCTGTTCCACTTGCAGCCGCTCCCTCTCTCGTCACTCCCTGCCTCTACCCGCTTCCACCCTTCTCGACGTCGTCTATGATGCGGAGCTCGGCGTGCTTTGGGTGCTGGATCTGATCAGGTGGATGGGGCGAGACTTTGTTGAGTGTGATGGTGGGATAAGGTGAGCTGCAGGGTCTTCAGACTTCAGTTTGGAGGAAAAGAGGCCGCTTCGCGCTGCTCGGCGCAGCAAGCTGACCTTCTCTGCCCCGGCTTTCAGGTCCTTCTTCCTCTCTTCCAAGCTCTCCGAACTCGGTCTCCAGGTCTACGCCCCTCCGACACCATCAGAAGACAACAACCCCTCCACCGCCAACGGCTCGACTCCCCTTCTCCTCGCCTGTCCAACTCTCTCCGCTCCCTTGATTCCCTCCAACCTCCTTCCACTACTCGCCTCTCTCCCACCAACCTCGCTGGGCCCCATACTTGTCCCTACCACCGTCCTCTCTCCTCCAACTCTCCCTTCTCAACCACCCACCACCTCCGCCGTTCAAATCCCTCTCCACTCGACTGGGCTCATGCTCTACCTCACAGCAGCACACTATGAGTCAGGGCTAACTGCCTTGGCGGGTTGGATTCCTTGTGAGGTGGCAGAGGAGGGAAAGGTTGGTGTGGAGGGAGTGAGAAGGTTTGGGCAGCTTGTGGAGGAGTGGAGTGGGAGGGGAGGACCGGCCAGCGGTGTGATGGAGTAGTAGGCTAGCTTTTGATTGATCTGCCATTGTGCAAGGGCTCAGACGTGTCTAACTGCTCATAACCACACCTTGGTGTGCAAGAGGCCGTTATGATCTACTACGCCCACGAGGTCTCGGAAGAGCTCCCCCCAGCCAGTCAAGTGCCCACGCGCCTAGGATGGTGAGGTGCAACAATGTTGATGTGCAGAGGGAAGATGTGTCTAGCGTTGATCACCCACGCCTTGGTGTGCAATAAGCTGCTAGAGGTTACTACAAGGTGCAAGCTCATGAGACAGCCCTTTGGAGCCAGTTGGATGGCTTAGCTCATGAGACAGCCCTTCCGAGCCAGTTGGATGGCTTTGCGCCCAGGATGATGACCTGCAACATGCTTGA
>BCKL01000022.1:452392-484720 GCA_001600635.1 Leucosporidium creatinivorum | reverse complement strand
CAAAGTCGACACTCGAAGCTGACATACCTCTCAATCTATAGCTCTTGAGGTTCGCGGAATTGGATCCTCCATCGCCGTTGCCTTCCAGTGGGGAGGAAACCTCATCATCAGTTCGACTTTCCTTACCATGCTCAACTCGCTCGGCGCCGCTGGGACCTACGGCCTCTTCGCAGGCTTCTGTTTCGTGGGTCTACTCTCTACCAGTGGGATAGATCCTACCCGAGAACTGACCGAGCTTCATCACTCGCAGTTGACCTTCGTCTTCATCTACTTTGCCTACCCCGAAAGCGCCGGCCTCACCCTCGAAGAGACTGGCACCCTCTTCATCGACGGCTTTGGAGTTCGAAAGGCAGATCAGATCCGCCACGCCAAAGCCAACAAGCGCGACCTGGAAGGCGCAGGGTCGGCGTCGATCGACGATAAGCAGTGATACTCGGCGATGGCTTCTCGGGCTTTCCTCTTCCTCTGAACTCGGTGTATCAAGTCATCTCTGTCCTGTGGTAGTATCTATGAGCCAATGTTATTCTTATCCGAACCGTGCACACTGCGAGGTAGAGGAGAGCATCGCCTCAGCCAGTTTCTTTCCCTTCGTTCGGGGCGCACAGATCTCGGCGGCCTGCAGCTCAACGATCCCGAACATTTGCTCTTTCTCAGAAGCGCAAATTCATCTCATAATAGTACCGCGCTTGCGATCGTCGGACTGCTATACCGCTCTGCAGAACAGCTTCTTCAAGGCGGGGACGATCGCCGAAAGGTGCGCTGTGTCACTGAAGAGCTTCTCAATTCAAGGCGATTAGCGAGTAGTTACTGCTGTACATCTGCACACCATCCGTACCAGAGCTCGAACCGAGGCCCCACCCGCTCCAACTCGCCAACCCGTGGGGAGGCGGCGAGCTTAAGATCGCTTCTTTGCTCTCTCTCCGACAACTTGCTCGTCTCTCTCGTTTCGTGCACCATGTCGGCCATCTACGAGCCATCTTCAAGCGGTATTGAGCCATGGCAATTCGACTCGGCAGCAGCAGCAGCAGCAGCTCCTTCAACGGCGACCGGCGGCGCTCCCGAYCCTCCTCCCAGCGCCTCAACGTCSAMTGSAGCSGAGGGAGATGGCGGCGACGACCGGGGCAGCACCAAGCGTGCCAGACCACTATCGAAGCTTGCCTGCGAACGGTGTCGGAAGCTCAAAGCGCGGTGTGAGCCCCACGAACCGGAGAATGGCAAGTGCGCTCGCTGCGCCAGGCTCAGCTTTGATTGTGTGTGGGGAGAATCGCAGAAGCGAGGGAGGAAGGCTAGTGTAGCACCGTATGTCTCCCACTGCTTCGATACAGCCGAATCACACTGAGCTCGAGAACGGCCCACAGACGACCAATACCATCACAAGCTCCCGAAGCGCCGCCCGTCAATGCCGCGCCTGTAGAGCAGTCTGGTGAGTCGGGCGTTGTAGAAGAGTATAGTGAGACTGCTGTACTAATCCGATTCACCGCAGAAGCTCCCATTGACCGTCTCGCTCTCCTTGCCTCGGCCGCCCCTCATGCCGCCGTCCAGCAGGAGCCCGTCTTCGCCAGCAGCAACGCACCTTCAGCTCCTCCCATCGCTACATCGCTCCCTTTGCCTCCCCTCTACCCATCGCCCGGCAGCCTCACAGCTCCAATCCTCGCTCCAATCGCTTCCACCTCGCAGCAGCCCTACTCTCTCCCGCCGACGTCGGCGTTCTTCCCCCAAGCCGCTCAACTTCCTCCACCACCACCATCAGGAATCTCTCCAAATGCCTCGAGCTCCTACTCCAACGGCCCAAGATCCTACGACGCTTCGGGCTCGCTGCGAGACGAGACGAGCCCTCGGCCGGCGTTGCCCAGTCTGTCGATGATGGAACTGGCACAAGCCAAGGAGGAAGCGCTACAGAAYCTCAGAGGSTCTACMAYTCTTGTTCGTGCTCARGCGAAGCGAYCAGCCTTCGACTCGCGACGAGAGCCGGATCCAATCGACATGCACGTCCTCACCRAGCTGGAYGCSCTCCAGCTGTTCGAGCAGTAAGTCGAGCTGACATGCTCAAGTGATTGACCCCGCTRACTCTGCTCTCGCTTCACAGCTACCACACAAAGATGAACGCCTTCATCATCCTCCTCGACCCGCATCTGCACAAGGTCGACTACGTCCGTCAGACCTCGCCCGTGCTCTTCACCACCATCCTCGCAGTCTCGGCCAAGTTCGTCCGACCTCAGMTCTACCCCTCACTCCTCATGGCAGCCAAGCAGCTCGTTGGTCGAGGCATCATCGACGGTCAGGTCTCGGTCGGGCTCGTCCAGTCGCTGCTTCTCCAAGTCTACTGGAAGGAGCCGGAAGACTGCAGTGCTTGGCTGAGGGTCGGCGAGGCTATCCGAATGGGTGAGTCTTCTTGTTCGTTCGCGCACCATCGCTGGAGGCCGGTGCTTCCACCCCTCGGCGATGGCTTGACCCGCTTCGCTCCCCGTTCCCCCCTGTTCGTCTCGCGGAGTCAACAACAGCGCTAACCCAGCTCCCCTCAAGAGGCTACCAGCTACATCTTCATACCCGACGAACGACGCCCCTCACTGATGAGGAGTTGGAAGCTCGTCAGATCCTCGACCGCGAGCGAACCTGGATCGACCTGTACTGCTTCGACCAGACGTTCTTCCTACAAAGCGGAGCGGATGACGACGTGCACCAGACGTGCATGATCCCGCACCACAAGATTGACGTGCGAAGCTGGCTGAACGAGTCGAGGCGCTTCGGCGTGGAAGACGATCTCGAGCAAGGCGCCAACTTCGAGTACGTCCGCTTGCTCTCGTGCGCGGCGCGGACGAGCTGACTCGCTTTCTACTCCGAGCAGATGGATCAAGATGCTGCGACTCAGCAGGGACATCTCGAAAGCTCGACCTGCCCATGCTCGCTCCCTCGGCGATCACATCCAAGGCATGCTCGACTCCTCTTACCAGCAGTACCTCGACCCAAGCTGTGAGTGACATCCAATGTTCCTCTTTCGAGGGCAAAGACCGAGCTGACCTCTGCTCTTTTCCACAGCCGCCGACGCCTTCCAAGTCGGCTCGAGGCCTTGGATTCGAGTCAAGTAAGCTGCCTCCCCTTCTCCTCCACAATTCGGCCAAAAATCAATAGCTCACTCTTTTCCGCCGCTACAGCTTCTGGCTCGCCGCAGCCTCCCTCGCTCTCACTCGAGCCATGCTCACGGCAGTCGGAGTAGACGGCGACCTCCTCGCCAAGTGGGTGGTCGCTTCGGGCGCTTTCGTGGATGCCTTCGAGACAATCGCCAAACACGGATACATTCAATACTGGCAGGATACTCTCGGCGTCACTCTGTACTCGATGGGAGAGTTTAGCGTCAAGGTTAGCTCGGCGTTACTTTTCGCTCGTAGCATGGGCCCCAGCTGACCCTTCGCTCGCCTTCCTCACTGCAGATCTTCTCCAAAGTCTACCCGGCGAATCAGAGGGGTATCGTGGGATGGATGGAGCGAAGTGGGTCCCCCTCTCTTGCCACCTGGCCTCCTCGGCTTCACCCGTCTCTCGTCTACGCTTCTCCGCCTTYCACCTCGCATACGCTGACCTTAACTTTTTACCTGCAGTCTATCGCGCCTGCGAGTCCTCGACCGACGGCCAAGCGGAGTCGACAGCGGGCTTCATCTCTCGCTTCTTCCAGCTCTGCCTTCGCGCCGTGTGCACTCCTCCCACTGCACCAGCAAGCCCGACAGCCGCTGCTGCAGACGGCACTGATGCGGGATTCCCATTCGCTCAAGGCTCCCAGGTTCGTCGTCTGCTCATCGAGGTCGAGAAGGAAGCTGACTCTGCTCTCGCCTCTTCGCAGGCGATGCTGAACCAGTCGTTCGACCCAACACCTGCACCGATGATTGGCTTTGACGATGCTTCCTATTGGTGAGTAGCTTCGTCACGTCTTGCCGGACTTCTTCTCGACGTCTCGCCCTTCCTCTCGACGAAACGACTGACCTCGTTCGCTTCGCCAGGGAGTCGCTCTTCCCAGGACTTTCGACAGACTGGAGTTGGCTAGATCTTTCGCTAGAAGAGAGCCTGCGCGCTGCTGCACCTTTGTAATTGTGCTGCTTAATGACTGCTTCGCTACATCTCCCTTTCGACGAGCACCCGAGCGAGCGCCAGGCTTCGGCGAAGACTTAGCGTTACACGTCGTCCACTACTCTTCCATCATTCGTCAGCCCTCCCAGRCGACCTTCTCACTTCTGCCTCCKCCACTCGGCCCAGAATGAATCATCTTGCCCTCCCACCCGACTTCTACACCGCTCGGCGACCCCCGCCTCCGAACTCGGGCTCGGCGGGGACGCTGCACAATACGCCGTGTTGTCGAGCTGCTCTAGGATGGTAGATAGGGATACCTGGTGACTGTTGAAGGAGTCGAGGGCGGAGAAGACGTTGGCGGTGAGAGCGTCGGGGGACATGTCGAGCAGGCTCAGGCTCAGCTGTTCGGCGCCGAGATGGGCGAGGAAGAACAAGTCGAGTAAGCATGGGGCGGGCAAGACGAGGGGATACAGTGAATAAGCTTTAACGCACCATATCCAGCTTGGCTTCTGATGTTGTTGACTAGCTCGGAGGGTGCGTTAATGCTGGAAGCGTCCTCGAAGCAGTGGGAAGGAACCCTCACCATGGCGCAAGTGGATGCACTGGCAGGAGATGACATGGTAGCGTCGAGCAAGGATGTTTGTAGAAATGTGCTAGCTGGTAGAGAGGAGAGACGAGAGCGGAAGAGCCGGAAGAGCAAGAGAGAGGGCAACTCGGCGGAGCCGGTCAAGGTGAGACTTGGAGAGCCAGAGCGTCCCCCGGCGGCAGGCGAGCCTCAAAACTCCGTGTCAGCTTACGTGGGGAATGATGKRATCGTCTCCACAGGTGGTCCGGGCCGCCCTGCGCCACGGCGTTCCCAGCGGAGCATGCTTCGCCTCAGCCGAGCTTGCCTCGCGAGCAGTCTCCTTCTCTTTGCGCTCACGGGACGAGTCTGAACTATAGCGCGGATGTCAATGCTAGTTCTGATTCATGCAGTGAGACTTTAGATGACTCCCAATGTACAAAAGCCTGGGAGCGTCTCATCGCCTCACCAGAAAGGCTCGATGTCTGCGAGCGCCGAAGAGGGTCAGAAGGTGCTCATGACGGTCAACAACGGACATGGCTCACCTCGAGCCTCGGCCAAGCAAGCCTGCACTCCGTTGAACGAACGCCTGGCGTGAGTCGGCACCACCGTCGGGCTGTTCTCGTGGATCGAGTCGTTGAAGATCTCGAGGGTGAAGGCGCCCTTGTAGCCCTGCAAGACAAAAAAGGTGAGTACGAGACTCGAGAGCCTAGCGAATGAAAACGTACAGTAGCGAGAATAGCGGCGAGGCAGTCAGCGACTGGCATGTAGCCACCCAGCGCCTCCTCATTGGGGAAGAGACGGTGCGAAGTCGACCACTGGCGATGAGGAGGCTCGTGGTCGGGCGTCCACTTCTCTGTCGCCTTGGTGGGAGGTTTGAGCGACTTGGGGTCGACGAGCTTGGCGTCGGCGACTTGAACGACGAAGATCTTGTCGCCGGGGATGAGCTCCACGAGCTTGGCGAGGCGCTGCCTAACGACCGAGATGGAATCCTCGAGAGTATCGTGGATGCGGCCGTGGCCAGCGAGGTTGTAGGGGTTGGCGAACTCGACGGCGAGGAAGTTGAAGGTGTCGAAGACGAAGCCGAGATTGGGTCGATCAGCGAGACGAATGGCCTCCCAGGTCTTGTCGAACGTGTTGATGTGCGAACCCCAGGAGAGGTGCTCGTATCCGACCTTGAGCATGGGTCCTCCGTCCGCTCGCGAGTACTCGGCGGCCAGGTCGGCGAAGAGGGCCAAGTCGGCAGCGATGACGTTCATGTCGTCCGTGTGGCTGTCAAAGTCGTACGAGCGATTGGTGGTGATGTAGGTGACGGTCGTGCGAAGTGCGCGCATGTAAGGGAAGTAGTCCTTGACGCGCTGGACGGCAGCATCTCGGTCGGCCTGCTTGACGAGACCTTCGACGTCAATCAAAGGTTGGAAGCAGATGATCTCCATGCCGAGAGAAGCAACGAGATCTCCGATCTTCTTTGCCGCGTGTAGGTGGATGGGGTTGGGCTGTTGGCGAGAGAAGGCGAGTACGGAGAATGGGCGAGGCGACGAAGGGGTGGAACAGAAGCGAGAGAAGCAAGTCAGCTTGCTGTCTCGGGCGTCTCCCGAGGAAGAGATCGCGGTGGTGAGTCGAGCGAGTGAAGAGACGACGCACCTCCCACAAGTTGGCCTTGTTGGCGCTGGGCTGGAGCGAGAGGTAGTGGAGGAAGTCGTCCTCGTAGAGGTCGATCGCCTGATGACCGACGGCAGCACATGCGTAGAGCTTATCTGTGGTATTCACCGGGTCAGCAAACAGAGAAAGAGGAGCATAACGGGCCAAGACGAGCGACGACGAACCCTCAAGAGAGAAGTGCTCGTAGGACCCGATATTGACGGTGCAGGTGCCGAGCTTGTTCTGGCCACGAGGAGTAGGAGGGTAGACTGTGGAGCCAAGGGAACGGTCAGCCTCGATACCGAGCGCAGAGAGGATCGGGATGAAACGAACAAGGCGCCAGCTCTAGCTCTTTGGCGAGCCGAATCCAAGATCCGACGGCGCGATTCGTACGCTCGGCCAAGAGACTCTTCCTAGGATCGAAAGCATCGTCTTCGAACACCTCCATGACCGTGATGCCGCGGAAGCCGGTCGCGTAGATGGCCTCGGAGACTTGGGTGACGGGGAAGTAGCCCTCGCCGGGGAACGGACGTCCGTGCATGCTCCAGGCGAAGAGGGGATCGAGGTGAGGCTCCGTGAACTTGGACTTGGGGATGGGAGGGTCGAAGAAGGTGCCGTCCGAGATTTGGTAGACGAAGATGTCGTCGGCCGAGATCTTGCGAAGGCGCTGAGGTCGACAGGCGAGGTCAGCGTTCGGTCTAGCTTTCGGCAGAGAGTACAGAGATGTTCTCACGTCGAGAGAAGCCTGAAGAGCGGCCTGGCCTCCTTCCCTCAGACCATCGACGGTCTCGGGGCTGTGAGAAAGAAGCGAGACGATGTGGAAGGTGTCGAGGCAGAGGCCGATGTTGGAGCGCTCGACGCGGTGGATGATGTCGAGAGCGGCCTCCCACGTCTTGATGTGCGTACTCCAGCCGAGCGGCTCGTAGGCAATCTGTTCGGCGAGCGAGAGACGGGATCAGCTTCGCCGAAGAGCAGGGCATTGGCGACGGCAGTGAGCACGCACCTTGACGGGAGGGGATACAGAAAGTCCTATATCGGCGACCTCCCTCAGATCAGCGACGATGAGGTCCACATCTCCCGAGGCGGCAGGGTCGAACGATGCGGGGATTTGGATCTGCTCGATGCCGAGAATACCACACAGCTCGACCCAGAACTTGAACTCGTTGATCCTCTCGTCATGTCGAGCGCGGTCTTGCAGCCCTTCGTAGTTCTCGAAAGCATCGAGGACGACGAGCACGAGTCCCAACTCGCGAGCGCGCTGGTTCGTTTGACGAGCAGCTTCTCGGATGGCGTCCTGTTGATTACTGTAGCCTTGTAGAGTCTTGGCGTAGCTCTGTGCTCGAACACGACATGAGAAGACGATGAGCGATGGAACGAGAACGAGACGGCGGAAGGAGAGAAGGAGCGAACCTCTAGACACTCGAATGCCACCTCAATGGTCCAGAGTCCCGCTTTGGCGCATTCGTCGAGAATCTCGAGGATAAAGTGAGCACCGGCGGAGCGTCCTACAGAGCGGGTGCAAATGCCGAAGGGGACGGCTTGGGGAAGAGGGGGCATGGTTCGGCGGAAGGGTTTCAAAGTGTAGGGTAGCGCGAGAGGTTCGGAAGCTGTACTCCGGTACAAGTTGTGAACGGTAGGAAGGCAAGAGCAGCTCTACACCGCTTCAGAGGCTAGCTGCCTCCCTCGACCGGACACGGAGGTCAAGCGTCGGCCGGTTTCTCTCGCGACTTTCCTGAGCCTGCAGAGCGAGTGCCTCTATAGTGAAGATATGTCTTCGACTCTGGATCGCTGTTCCCGTTCGAGAGCCCGTCGATTACCACCCTAACACCTCAATACCGTCCTCCCTTCCTACTCCCTCCTACGCTCCCAATCTCCACTCCCATCCCCACGCTCCCGGGTCCCTTCATCCTATACCTCATTCCCTCTCCACCTCTCTGCCCTCCTCCTCCCGAGGGACTAGCATCTGCCGCTGCAGCAGCGACCGCTGCTAATCTCGCCGCCGACAATCCGCCTTCACCTCCCTGCGACGAGTTCCGAGGGACCCAACGTCCTCCATTCGGTCGAGATGGTGGTGGTGCTGAGGGCTTGGAGGGACCGTTTGGTGTTGGGAAGTAGGAGAAGGGCGGAGGTGGAGCGAAGTGGCCGGGAAGGGATTCGGTCGGTGATGGAGGACGAGCGGGGTTTCCGAGACCGGGGATGGTACTCTGCTTTAGTAAGGCCGACGGTCGTCGTAGACGAGGACCCGAGGTGTGAGGACCGCCTTCAAGGGGAGTGGTATCGCCCTTGGCTCGGATTTTGGGATGGAGGACGACCGAGGGTCCGCCGTCTGCGTCAAGGTCGATGGAGGGCGTCTCGTCTCCGGAAGTGGGTTCGTCGTCATCGTTGGTAGTCGAGTCAGCGTCGGGCGACAGTCGATCGTCGGAGAGGAGGGAGGAGGTCGATCCCGAGTCTCCACCCTTCCCGCCTTCGGACGCAGGCGAGGGGACCCACTCCCACTCGTCCGATGGGAGCGCCTGATGTCCGCTACTAGAAGCGTCGTGCCCATGCGAAGAGTGGCGGCCGTGATGATGGTGCGAAGTGCCGACTCCGGGGAGGGCGACTTGCACTCGGCCGGGCCAGACTACGCGATCTTGGATGTAGCCTCGGATACGAGCGAGGATCAATTGCTCGACCTTGGGCACGTCCTGCAGCTTGGCGCGAGAGCCGAGGAGTGAGGTCGTTGAGAGGTCGAGAGTAAAGTCGGGATGGAGGGAGAGGTGGACGGAGGGGTTGTGGTGTGCATGGCCTGTGGCGTGCGAGTGAGCAGCTGGCGAGAGGGCTGAAGGTGAAGGGAGTTCGAGTGTGAGGGTGCCCGAGAAGCGTTCGAGGGTGAGGCCGAGGGAGATGGGGAGAACGGCGAATCGTGGTCGCGGGAAGTTGACGAGGAGGCAGGTCGAGATGGAAAGGGAGACATGGTCGGTAAAGTCGACGTCGAGCTCGACTCGCTGTTGTAGGCGTAAGAAGTCAACGAGCGCCGGTCGAGCGAGATCAAGAGCCGAACTCACCACTCCGCCATCCTCCCCACTCGGCCGTACCCTCGCATTACTCAACATCGGGTACTTGTCTCCCACCACCACATCCAACACCTCAATCCTGTCGATCCCCACCAACCCCGGAGCAGCTTCACCATCGTCGCCCTCCTCGGCCGGCGCTTTCCGATTCAGCATCTCCTCCATCAGCCCTTTCGCTCCTCCTCCATTCCCTGCTGTTGATTCTGCTACTAGCCCTCGATAGGCAGAAAGCGCTTGTGCTAGCAGGACGTTGAGCCAGTCGAGCGATTCCGGAGCGTGTGTTGGAAGGTCGTAATCGAGCGCCGAGAGGATGGCGGGGGTAGGAGAGGCGGGCGAGACAGAAGATCTGCGTGGTCGATTCGAGCGCTGTTCGAGTGAAGACCATCAGCGAGCGTACGGAGCTGGCGAGAGGAGCTGGCTCACCTTGCGCGTCGATTCGCGGGATTTGGGAGTTGGCCGATCTGCTGCAGGGTCTTCAAAGACGAAGTACTTGAGGAACAGGACCGAGATGATGACACTGGTGACATGATACAGGTCAGCGAGCCATAGAGCTGACGTCGGGAGCTGAGACGAGACGACAAACAAGGAGAGCTGGCCGCAGAGGACACCTTGGGTGAAGGTGAAGCCTGGTCGTGGTACAGGTGGACATACATCCAATCCCGGTGCTGCTACGTCGGTCGTCGGCATCTTGGTCGAGGTGCGGGAGCGAGCGCTTTGGCAAGGGAGCTTTGCGCTCGAGGCGCTGTTCGGTGGTAGGGGTCCGAGAGGGTGTAGGTCGGTCGAGAAGTTGTTTGAAGTGCTACAGAACCGAGCTGGTGAATGCGAAAGTAGAGGCGAGGTGATGGCAGGAATCTAAGAATGGCTCGGCTCCTCTCGCCGCGAAGGGTACGTACCGACGTCTGCCGTCGTCTCTCTCGCTGCTGCCGCTCACATCGTCTCCTTCGTCGCTTCGCCTACAGCTCGAATGTCGTTCTTCAAACTCACTTCCGAGATCCTCAAAGCTATTGCAGGTGAGCTGCCTGCACGCCGGCGGCTAGTTTCGCTCGCCGCTTGCTGACGCTTCAAATAAGTCGCACTCGATGAAGCAGAAGAGCAGGGCGCTTTGAACAATCTTGCGCAAGTCGACCGCAGCTTCCACGCTCTCTGCAACCCTCTCCTCTACCGCCAGCCTCTTCTCGTCGACTTCGGCGCTCTCGGAAGCTGGAAGCTTGCTGTCGCGAGCCGGGGCAAGGACGGTCACCAGCATGGCCAGCTGCTGAAGATGGAGAAGGTAAGCATCCCATCTGTGGTGCTCTACCGACTACGCTGGACTCTGACCGAAGGACCCGCCCAGCTCTTCGTCCAAGGCGTCGGCCGGGCTCGCTCGTCGTGTGCGACTTGCAAGCAGAAGGGCCACGCAACGGATGAGCACGATCAAAGCTTCGCTTCGCTCTTCGATGAAGTACCCCTCAGCTACTTTTACGACTTGCACACTCTCTCAATCTTCAACTCCGAGGTGCCGGCCGACGTTCTCGCTCGCCTGCCCGGCCCTCTCGCTCCCCTTCGCCAGACTATCCGAGACCTCACTCTCGTCAAGTGCGGAATGGAGCAGAAGCAGATCTACGCGTTCCTCCTCCTGCACTTCTACTTTATCACGACTTCCACTGTTACCCGACTCGCCGACAAGAGCCCAAAGGCCGACAAGGCTCAGCTGGCGCCCTCCGACCCGACTCGCCAAGCAGCCGTCACCGATTGGGGACTCTTTGAAAAGCTTCACATCGACCCCACGGGCATTCCAGCTACTCAAGGTCTTGCGTTCGGGCAGCCTCCGACCCCTCACTCGTTCAGCGCCCTCACTCGCCTTCACCTACGGATCTTAGCTATCAAAGACCTCAAGGGAGACGACCTCATCCTCATCTTCTTGACCAACCTCTTCCCCAATTCCAATTTGAAGACGCTTCAGCTCGAGGGCAACCCCAGCGGCTGGGTCTGGCAGGAGGCGGAGCACCTCGGCGTGATGCGCTCGGTGTACGAGTGAGTCGTGTTCCGCTCGTTCCTCATGTCTAGGGACAGGACCGAGGCTGAATATACTCTTCTGCACTCATCTTCAGACATCGCAATCGTCCCGACGCCGTCTTCAAGCCCCCCAAGCTCACCGGCATTCTTCCCTCGACCCCGCCGGCGAGGCTCTGGCGGATGCTGTCGGCGGTCGAGGTTGCCTCGGTCGCTTTCACGGCGTACCGCGGACCCTCTCTCGTCGTGCTGGACATGTCGGAGCTTACTCTTCCGTTGGTTCCCAAGTGAGCAACGATTGCCCGGCGACTCGGCGAGGCCGAGGCATGCTGAAAGTCGGCTGAGAAGGACGTCGATAGCTTGAGGCCGAGGAGGACAGCGATACTGCTGGTGATCTTATAGCTGATATGCATCTGTACAGCCTCTCAGAACTCGGGGATCACGACTATCGAGAGCGTGAGATCGAGAGCTGAGCTCGGCGATGACTGCGAGAGCATTCTGTACCTCGTCGACCGGCTCGAGCTCTTCGTGTGAGCGAACGAAAGTTTGTTACTCTCTTGGACTCTCGACTCGACCTCCAAAACTGCACCCTCAACAGCACTTACTCCCCTCAAAACCCGCTCGCTCGTCTGCTTCGCCTGTCTTCTTCAAGCCACACCAGCCTCGAAGACCGCGACTCGTCGTCACTCACAGCCAGCTTCTAGACGGCGTCTCTTCACGACGCAGCATGCACCCGAGCACCTCGACTCAGACCCTTACCGGTCGCGCTACAGCAGCGTTCGAGCGCCCTCATCATCAGTTTCTCTCGCCTCGAGTTTGACCTCGCATGTCGCTCTCCCTCCTGCATACGAAGACTGGAGCTCATATAAAACGTCGAGCTGCATGTCTGCCTCCGCTCGTACTCATGGTAAATGTCCGCAATGCGGTGCTGAGACGAAACGAGGTGGGCGACCAGCAACTCGAGCTTCAAACGCCCAAAGATGTCTGGCTGTTCGAGTACAGTTAGCTGGAAAGGATGGTCGAGATAGGAGGAGGGCTTAGCGGAGAAGTGGATCGCAGCGACCGAGCGTCGAACGAGCGGCGAGATTGTAAAGCAAGAGGGCGCCGAGGGAGCGAGCGATGAGCAGGAAAGTTCGGCTTGTAGAGCGGTGGTGGTCGCCTTGGATGGCCAAATCTCTCACGGGAGATCTTTGGCTGCACTTTGCTCGACCGCTGCTGCTCTTGCTGATCTGGTACAGCTCTCGCTCGCTTGAGATTCAAGACTCGCGGCGGGAGGTAGCAGCGCTCCGTTGCTCGTCAAGGTCAACAAGGTCAACAAGAACACTTCGCCAAGAAGGGAAAGAAGAAGAACCAGCGTCTGATCTACAGGAGCCCCGAGAACTGCCTGAGGAAGGTCGCCGAAGCGGACGCCGAGAAGCCCAAGCCACGAACCGAGCAAGGAGGTGAGTTGAGCCTTCCTCCCGAGGGGACCATGGCTGATCCACTGCTTTCAAAGGTCCCTCGCCGATGAGATCGAAGGAATCGCCACCGCAAGATCTACGACGCCAGGAGCCGCGACGCCCAAGCACCGAGCAACGCCTACCGAGCACGAGCAGGAGCATCGAGCGCGAGCACATCGAGCCAGATCGTCTGGAGATCGTCATCGCCTTCATCCGCCGCCGCGTACGCCGCATCGAGACGCCCCCGAGCAAGCAGCGTGGAGCAGTCACGGTCGAAGAAGAGCGCCGAGTCGCAGACGCCGAGGAGCGAGTACAGAAGGTCAGCATGTATGTGTTCTCAGCGACTCAGCGCTCTGCCAGAGCGCCTCAGCTTACGCTTCGCACCAGAACTACGGATTTCAGGTCCAACCGCGACAACGTCGACGCTTCCTCCTAGCCTTACTCGGGTGTCTCTCAAGGCTGGTGTACCTCCATATTGTCTCTTCGAGATGTGAAGGCTGCTGAATGATGATTGCGGAGGTCTCAACCCCAGCGCGCTCTCTCGAGGAGCAGCTGGCGGCGGAGACCAACGCCGAGGTTTCCCTTTCGTTCGCGACGAGGAGGGGGCCTCGCTTCTGATCAAGGCAGTCGTGTCCATTCAGGTGTAATAGCATGACCGGCAAGGGAATGTGACTCCCCTCATTCTCTGTGAAGCCCCCAAAGCGCTGCGAGAGAGTGAATTGGCCAACGCCGAGAAGCCCAAATCTCGCACAGAGGCTTCTAGCCCCATTCAGGACAGATAGGCTACCAATCGCGACTACCAAAGCACTTTGAGATCTTTCGTCGAAGCTCTTAGAGTCTGTAGGACTACGCGCTTCGAACGATCGCCGAGAAAAGGGCTGCCTTGTTTCTCGGCTGGCATACTCAGCTACAAAGCTCGGGAGCGGGTCTCGAGCCTCTGCTGGTCACTAGGATCACTTCTGGTCACGTTGCAGCTCTGAGCTGCCTACAAAGATCTGCACCACTCGCCGCCGCCGAACGCTTTCGCCTGTCTTGCTTCTTCGTCGTCTCTGCTTCCATCTCGCTCGACCATGCCTGCCGACCAATCGGAGAAGACGCTCAAGAAGAAGAAGCCACCTTCCTGCGACCGCTGCAAGACGAAGCGTGTGCTCTGCCATCCTGCACCGCCAGGCGAGAGCTGCCCTCGCTGCTTGGAGAATGAAGTCCCGTGAGTGCTTGCAGAGCCGACTGAGAGGGGCTCAGCTCACGCTCAAGTGTCACAGATGTACTACTACACCCGTGGTCCGTCGCAGGCCTGTACGTAAGGATCAGAGCGCTCCGTCGACGACCAACAACAGCGCCTCGCCGGATGCTCTCCCCCTCGCTGTTCCCCCACACTTTGCTCAGCCGATAGCTTCAGGCTCAGGATCAGTATCGAACTCGTCGCAAGGAGCTTCGCCCGAGTCACTGGCCCTCCTCACGTCGTCTTGGGCGCAAGCGCCGGGCAGCCTCGACGAGCTGCCGAAGGAGCTGCTGATCAGCCTGTTTGACGGTGAGCAGCATCTAATGAGCTGAGGGAGCACTCCTCCACCACCCGTCCTCAGCTCGACTGACCTTCGTCGCCCCTCACTAGACTTTCGGCGATCTCCTCAAGCCAACCACCCATCCCTACCTTACACCTCCCTTCGCAAGTCGCTTGAGAGCGTCCAATGGCGCACCTCTCTACTCAGCCCGGAGCTTCGCGCCTTGACCTACTGTATCCTCGCCTCGGCCGCCCTCATCTCCCTTCATCCTCTCATCCTCGGCCCAGGACCGATCCCTGCTACGCCTCAAGAGCTCAACGACTGGGCTGCTACAACAGACTGGAGCTCTTTTGGACGACGACGAGAAGGCGCTTATCTACGCATCCGCGATGCCGCTTTCCGCCTGGGTAAGGAAGCGGAGGTGACGACCGAGCCGAGCGTCGTCAACGTCGGAAGCTGCTACTTACTCGACTTCCTCTCGGAGGCCGGCAAGTCCGGTACGTCGAATTTCCTTTCTCGACAAGACTGCGAGCAGGCGTCTGACCTTGCGCTCCGCAGGCGAATTCGCGAACGCGGCTTCGCGGCCTTATGCAAGAGCGTACATGGCTCATGCGCGAACCTTAGCGGAGACTCGGCCGGAAGGACATCTCGGCGAGACGGTCAGGTGGACAAGCTTTATGGCCAACGAGGCAGTCCGAGCTACCCAAGCCGGCGCGCCCATCATCTTGTGAGTCTCGTTCGGTCGCCGCTCCGAGGCCGAGATCTGACCTATCCTCGAATAGCTCTCCAAGCGATCAGAAGGTACTGCATGGCGACGACAACATGTCCACCAAACAGCTCGAAGCTATGCTGAGCGACAAGACCACGGTGCGAGACCAACAGTCGATTTTTGCAGCCCTTCGGCCTTGTAAGCTCGCTCTTCCCTGGTAGAGGGTAGATTTACTAATACCGCTCCCCCTCTCAGATGGAATCTACGTTATCGAGGTTGCCCGCAAGATCGACGATGGAGTGTCGGGAGGTACGTTTCGACTTGAGCTTTCGCTGCGGGAGCGCCGAACTGAGCTGACCCCCGTTTCATCCGCGTTCTACAGCGTTCGCACGTCGCCGCCCTCTCACCGACAAGACACTGACCGACTGTATGGAGGCCATCAATCGCCTCGGAGATCTCTACGCCCAAGTGATCGACCGCATCAACATCCATCGCCCGACACCCAACTTCTCCTTCTTTCCCCCCGTTGCCAACCTCGACAACGATGTACAGGCCATCCTGCAGTCGGTGCGCATCTTCTTCGCGTTGGGATATACCGGTACCGTGCTCTCGCTGCACTCGGAGCTGCAGCGGCGACTGCGCGAGGAGGTTCAACAACCGGCGCTGACGTCGGCAGAGGAGAGGCAACGGGAACGAGTCACTTTGCTGACGAAGCAAGTGAAGGATCTGGTGCGCGAGGCGGCGAGAGATTGGGCTCGGGCAGCGCGGGACCTTCCATCGGTCGGGCACGCGACACACTTTCGCTTCCTCCAGGCCGAGCATTGGGCGTTGGTGCTTCTCGAGGAAGTGCAAGAGACGGGTGTTCTATCAATAGGCACTTCCGATGCGGTCGAGTCGTGAGTCTATCGTTCCGAAGGGTCGAAGACGAGATCGAAGCTGACCTCGCTTCTCTCGGCGCGCAGGATCCTCTTCGTCCTCAAACTCATTCGGTTCTCGCACGTCGACCCCTCCTCGCAGCCCGTCATCGACGCTATCGAGCATCAACTTCACCCCCCTTCCACCATCCTCAGCCTTCTCCCCGCTCCCATCGCCCCGGATTCCTTCCTGCCCATCTCCGAAACGACCCCGAACGTCGACTTCCTTCAACAAGGCTTCGCCCCCACTCCTTCCCCTTCCTCTCAGCTCAACTTTGCTACAGCTTCTCAACCTCCTCCTCACCTCTCTACCATCGTCCCTCTCGACCTTGGTCAGCTCGAAAGCGATCTCGCGACGGCGCACGGAACCGCCCCGTCTCTGTCGTTCATGGATGGGATTGGGATGGAGGAGTGGTTCTCGACGGCGATGCTGGGGGGTATGGGAGGAGATATGCCGGGCTTTGGGCTGGAGGCGCCGAGCTTTGCTGCGCCGAGCGGTGGATTTGGGTGGGAAGCGACCGGAGCTGGCAGTGGTGGGTGAGTGAGGGCCAAGAGGGTTATGGGTAGATAAGATGGACATTTCGCTTGTATTCTAGAGTAGTCTCGTCTATGCTCCACACCAGCCTCCGTGAAGGAGCGTCTCGAGAGCCGAGTCGCCGGTTGAGCTTTCGCTTCTCCTCTCTCCTCGGTCGCTCCAGGGTACATTGAACGGGCGTGAGAATTGCTCGAAAGGGAGCTCTGAGAGGCCCGCTACTACTGACCATCCACTTCTCTCCCTCTGGCTGCCTGGAATGAATAGAGCAAAGCCGGTTATCGAGGGAGCCTGCGAAGCCCGCGATGGGGCTCCTTTCCTCCTTCCTCCTTCCTCCTTTCTCCTCCTCCTTCTCCTGGCCCGTCACCTCCGACACCATCTTAATACGCATCGCCCTCTCCACCCTCCTCACCGAACCCACTCTTCTCGAACAGGACCTTCTCCCCCTGCTTCTTCGCCTTGGCCTTTGCCGTTCGTTCAGCGTCCAGCAGCGCGGCGATTTGGTTCCAAGGCTGGAGGGTCATGCGCTGTAGTGGTGGGTCTTCTAGATCGAGGTCCTGTGTGTTCAGAGCGAGTCAGAGATCAGTTCGGCGCGTGCGGAGAAGGAGGGCAAGGGCCGGGGCGGGTGGATCGGCGGAGCACGCACGACTTCACCGAGCAGCACGACATTCTCGCCTCGGATGAGAAAGACTCCACGCTCGGTCTGGGCGTACGAGTTTGTAGGAGGGTGGTAGAGCCGTTCGAGGGTTTGGGTTGTTACGAGGTTGGCTGTTGTAGGGAGTTGGCGGGTGTTGGAAGGGCAGAGGGGTGCAGGCGAGGGAGTAGAATAGTTCTGTATGTCAGCGGAAGCTGTAGGACGATAGAGAAGGGCGAGAGACGGACCGTATTGATCATAAGAGCGGAGGACGCCAATGAGTTTCCTGCCGTCTCGGAGGTGCACCAGGACCTTCTCTGTAAGTGAGCAGGGCAGCAGTGAGCTATCGTGCTACAGAATGAGCGGCCGAGAAGAGCGGAGAACTGACTGTCTACGAGGTCGATGAGAGCGCCCGAGGTGGTGAAGGCGAGGTTGGAGAGGGCGTCCATCGAAGGGAGCCTAACGAACGGTTCTGTAGCTGATTCGGTAGCGGCTGAGAGTCGAAACGGGCCAAGATTGAGGTGCAGAAATGAAGCAGCGAATAAGGTCGGAAGGCAAGCCTGCCAGCTGCTGCCAGGGTTGCTCTCCTCCCATCTCCTCTCGAATCCACGCTCTCTCGTCTCGGCGTTACTCGGCTACAGCTTCAGCAGCGATCTACAAGGCTACAGATTCAGACACCGACCAGACTACAGCTCTCGCCCCTTCAGCGCCTAGTCGAACACGCCCTACGCGTCTCAGCCACGATGGCTGCCACGCCCAGCTTCGCCTTCTCTTCAGGCGACGATCCTCTGCTACAGCCAACAAGCAGCACGGACTCGCCTTCATTTCAAGTAGAAGTACCCGTACGTTTGGCTGCTGATCCCCTACAGCTTATTCAGCGCCCAAGCTAACCGCGTCGCTCGCTCGTCTCCAGCCCGCCAACTTGATCCATGCCGAGATCCTCTCTGTCACCTCGGCCATGCGCAAGAACCAACGCTGGGCTACATCCTCCTCGTCTTCCTACTCGAACTACGGCCAAAGCAGCAGCAGCCGGCCAAACGGGATCGGCCGCAGGGAGTCCAACGCTAAGCTGCACGCTGCTGCCGCTTCGAGGGGTCAGTTGCAGGGAGCGCATGGGTTGATGGGAGGGTTCGTACAGCTCAAGATGGAGTTGAGGGAGATCGAGGGTGAAGTCGCGCTTCTCAGATCAAAGCCGGCGCTCGCTGACGACCCTCACCGCCGCGCTGCTAGACATCTCAACACTCGACGCCCTGACCCTCCTGCACCCCTTCCTCGAAGTCGTTCGCTCCCCCGAAACCTCCGGACCCATCACCGCCTCAGCCCTCTCCTCCATCGACCGTTTCCTAACCTACTCGATCCTCTCCCCCTCCTCTCCCTCGCTCGCTATCGCCATGGCTCAACTCTCCACCGCCGCCACGCACTGCAAGTTTGAAGCGAGCGACTCAGTCTCGGATGAGGTCGTCTTGCTGAAGATTTTGGACGTCTTGAGGAACTGTTTGACGGGCAGGTTGGGTGGGGTGCTGAGCGATGAGAGCGTGTGCGAGATGATGGAGACGGGGTTGAGCATGTGTTGCCAGATGAGGCTGTCGGGTATGTTCCATTCTCCCCTCGTTCGCATCTCAATCGCGGCCGAACCGTTGTCGCCCCACTCGGCGTTCTCTTACCCTCGGTCTCGGCGGTCACTAACGACGTCTCCGCGCTCCACCCATCCACCAACCAACAGAAATGCTCCGTCGCTCCGCCGAACGCACAATGCAAGCCATGGTCGCCGCCGTCTTCTCCCGTCTCCGAGTCCTCCCCGCCTCGGCCGAGGAGGATCCCTCTTCCCTCACCATTCCCTCCCTCTCCTCCTCCGTTTCTCTCACCGACTCGATGGCACCTACCGATGCGGAGGGAGGGCTTAGGATGCTGCCTCCTGATCCGAGGGGTGCTCATGTTCCGGCGGCTGGAGAGGGCGAGGGCGTGGGTCACGATGAGGAGGCGTTGGATGAGGGGGAATTGGAGGATGGTGCGTTGAAAGCGCTCTTCACTTGCTCTTCGAGTGCCCTGCTGACTCCACTTTACCCTCCGCTGCAACAGACGACCTTCCCCCAACGCCCTTCTCCCTCCCGTCCATTCAAGAGCTTCTCCGCGTCCTCATTTCCCTCCTCAACCCTCACGACCAACAGCACACCGATAGCATGCGATTGATGGCGCTCGGGCTGCTGAACATCGCGTTCGAGGTCGGCGGACGGAGTCTGGGGCGGTTCAAGGTGCTGAGGTCAATGGTCGCTGATGGCTTGTGCAAGCATCTTTTCCAGGTGAGCACGGGTTCCTTGTCTGCAGGAGACTCAGATGGGCTGTTCAGGCGGCTGTAGCTGATCTCCGTCTCGCCTCCCCGTCCCCTCTCTCTCCACCTTCCGACCAACCAGCTCGCCCGCTCCGACACCCTCTCGCTCCTCTCCCTTTCCCTCCGCGTAATCTCCAACATCTTCTCCACCATGCGCCCGCACCTCAAACTCCAACAAGAGCTCTTCCTCTCCTTCCTCCTCGACAAGCTCGTCCTCTCCCCTCATTCCACCGCTACTATCATCGGCGAGAAGGCCTTGACCAAGGAAGAGAGGGAGGAGGAGTTGGATAAAGCGACGTGGGCGGCGGAGGGCGCTCAGAGTCAGGGTGTGGTGGCGGCGGCGAATGGGAGGGAGCGGGAGCAGAGGGAGAGGGAGCAGCATCAGAGGGAGCAGAGGGAGAGGGAGAGGGAACGGGAACGTGAGAGGGAGAGGGAGAGGGGCGGTGGAGGAGGTGGAGGAGGGACTGCTAGCGCCGAGGCGAGGGAGTTGATGCTTGAGGTGCTGGGTCAGTTTGCGCGAGGCAAGTGGACGATGCTCGAGTATTGGGTCAACTATGATTGTGCTGTGGAGGGCGAGGACCTGTTTGAACGATTGGTCAAGTTCCTTAGTCGAGTGAGTCCTTTTGAGCTTTATCCGCCCTCACCGAGCGCCGAGCTGACCCTTCTCACAATCTCAGGGCGTCTTCCCAGGACCGCATGGAGTCTCGTACATCCAGGACAACTCGCAGTTCCTCTGCCTCGACGCTCTGCTCGATTTGACCGCTCGCATGGCATCGAGGCTAGATGAGGTGAGTCCCGGCCTGCTTTTGATGTGCGCCGAGCTGAGCTAATGTCCCGCTCGTCTCCACAGACTATTGCTGCCGATCCCGTACGCTCCCCGATCCTCAACCGCTGCTCGAACTCACCCGCTGACATTCCCTCGTCACACAGGAATCCCCCTCCGCACCCTCCATCGCAGCCCAAAAAGCCTCGAAGCAGATCCTCCTCCAGGGCGCCGCGTCCTTCAACCTCAAGCCCAAAGTCGGCCTCAAGTTCCTCGAGGAGCACGGGGTCATCTACAGCGACCCGACCATGTCGCGCGAGGAGAGCTTGGCGAGGTTCTTCAAGACGACGCCGAAGCTGGATAAGAAGCTGTTGGGCGACTACATTAGTCGGCCGGACCAGTTAGAAGTGCTCAAGGCGTTTATGAAGCTGATGGAGTTTGATGGCGTGAGTTCTGAACCTTCCCCCTCGGCGCTCGGCGCTCGCCTCTCCTGTCGCTGGAGCAATCCTCGCTGACCCTATCTCGCACTGCCTTGAACTTCAACAGAAGATCATCTGCGACGCCATGCGCGAGCTGCTGGAGCAGTTCCGTCTCCCCGGAGAGTCGCAGCAGATCAACCGCATCACCGAGACGTTCGCCGAGGTCTACTTCGAGACCAGCCCGGGTAAGTCTGCTGTGTATTAAATACCACTCCGACTCCTCTCTGACTCCGTTCCTCGCTCCCCTTTTCTAACCCGCCCTCAGCCGAGGTCAAGTCGCAAGACGCCGTCTACGTCCTCGCCTACTCGGTCATCATGCTCAACACCGACCAGCACAACGTTCAAGTTCGCAAGCGTATGGACATCGACGCCTACTCGCGCAACCTTCGCGGCGTCAACGATGGCAAGGACTTCTCGCCCGAATACCTCGTGAGTTCGGCTGAGAGACCGGAGATGAGGGACGAGCAATAGAGCTGACCTGCTCGCGACCATACAGAAATCGATCTTCGACTCGATTAGGAAGCGGGAGATCGTCCTGCCCGAGGAGCACCAGAACCAGGTCGGTTTCGAGTACGGATGGAAGGAGCTACTGAGGCGCACACGGCAAAGCGGTCAGCTTATCTGCGCTTTCATCTTCCATGTCGATCGACGCTGACACTGTCCTCCGCGCTACAGGTCCCTTCGTCTCGGTCCAGTCGAACGAGTTCGACCGAGGCATGTTCGCCGTCGCATGGAAGCCCATCGTCTCGGCCTTCTCCTACGCCTTCGCCAACTTCCAAGATGACTACATGGTCCAGCGCGCCATCGGAGGCTTCAACGACTGCGCCGCCCTCGCCGCTCGCTTCGGCATGCCCGAGGTCTTCGACTACCTCATCCTCTCGCTCAGTCGGGTGACGGGCTTGACGAGCGCTTCATCGAACAGTCGCGACTCGCAAGAGCTGGGCAACTTCCCCGTCGTCGATGTCGAGATGGGACAGAAGGTCACCGTCAGCCCTATGGCCGTCCGCTTCGGCATGAACGTCAAGGCTCAGCTCGCGGCCGTCGTCCTCTTCACCATCGCCAACAACAACGGCGCTTCGATCCGAGAGGGATGGAGCCACATCTTTGAGATCTATCAGACCCTCTTCGTCCACTCGCTGCTCCCTCCCTCCCTTCTCGCCATGGAGGACTTCCTCTCGGGCCAGTCGGTCATCCCCCTCAAGCCCAAGTCGGCGCCAACACCTCGCGAGGACCGACGTGGAGACGGAGGACTTCTCTCGACGCTGTCATCGTACCTTCTCAGCCCTTACGGCGGAGGAGAGATCGCCGGCAATGACTACACGGACGACGATGTCGAGACGACCTTGAGCGCGGTCGACTGCATTGCCTCGTGCAGGATCGAGTTGCTCTACTCCCAGATCCTGTGCGGTTTAATCATGTTACCCTTTTCCGCCTTTCGCTGACTCTAGCGCCCTCTACAGCGAACTCAAGGGAGAAGCCCTCATCGCCCCTGTTCAAGTCCTCGTCGACCTCTGCCAGCGTTTGACCGTCGACAAGCTACGCACCAAGACGGGATCGGGATCAGGCTCCGTCCCCAACTCGCCACAGATCAGCATCTCGGCGGCGAGGGTGCAGCTGCCGTATGACCCGTCGGCCGTGCTCCTCCTCGAGATCCTCACCAGCGTCGTCGCCAGGAGTCAAGACTCGGTCCTGGATCTCTGGTGAGCGCGAGGGATCTGACTACTGTTCGAGCGTACGTGCTGACTCCTCGCACGCTACTCCCAGGCCCATCGCCTTCGACTTCCTCTCGCGCCTCCTGGCCTCGGCTTCGTGCTTCAGCAGCCTCTTCAACGAGCGCGTCGTCGCTTCCCTCCTCCGTCTGATCACGGTCGTCATCAAGGAAGACGAGCTGCGCGACTCGACCTTCCTCGCTCTCGACATCCTTAGGTCGCTCGCTCCTCCTGTGCTGAGCTCGGTCGCCGAACCGCTCATGGCGGGCCTCTCGAAGCTCTTCCTCGAGAACGCCGACCGCGTGGAGTAGGTCCTTTCCAATCTTCTGTTTTTTTTTTGAAGCGGTTGCTGACCTCCACTACGCTACCAGGTCGACCACCGAGTGGAACCTCATTTTCGCGCTCTTCTCGGCGACCATCCAGCAAGAGGAAGCGGCCAAGATCTCCTTTGAGCTCATGCGCCAACTCGCAGCAGGCAAGAAGGACGACAAGGCCAAGCTCGGTCCTAACAACTACGCACCCTTCCTCCACGTCCTCGTCGCTTTCGCCAACGTCTCGGTCGGCCCGCCAAACGTTTCCAACGCAGCGTGAGTCCAAATTCGAGCAACTGATCGACTGGACTGACCCTTTGTCACTCCAGTGACGATCCTGCTATGCAGCGCGGTCGCCAGATTGTCGACATCCTCAAGAGCACGCAGGACGCCCTTCCTCAGCTCATCGCCGAGTCTACCTTGTCGGCTACTCGAGGTGAGTCGATCTACTTGAGACACGTCTCTTCAATTGCTCATCCCTTCTTCCATTTTACACAGCCTGGGAAGCTTCCTGGATCCCCCTCCTCTCGGCCTACTCGCAGCTCTGCCTCAACCCCTCGCGCGAGCTTCGACAAATCGCCATCTCGTCGCTGCAGCGCACCCTCGTCGCTCGGGAGATCCTGGACAACCCCAACGTCGACTTCACCACCATCTTCGAGAAGGTCTTCTTCCCTATGCTGGAGGAGCTGCTCAAGCCTCAAGTCTTCAGGAGGGATCCCGAGGGCATGGGAGAGACGAGGCTGAGGGCATCGGCTCTGGTAAGTGCTCACTTACGCTTGGTGAAGACGCTCGCCACTGACTCGTATCTTGCGATTCCTACAGCTCTGCAAGATCTTCCTCTCCTACCTCACCCAGCTTTCGGAGCGACAAGGACGCGAGACGATGACCGCGCTGTGGCTCAGGATCCTGGGCTACCAAGATCGGTTCATGCACAGCGGTCGACGGGATCAGATGGTGAGTTGGTCGCTCACTCTTTGCTCGCCCGAGCTTTCGGCTGATGAGGCTCCCTTCGCAGTTCGAGGCCGTCCCCGAATCACTCAAGAACGTACTGCTCGTCATGAACGAAGCAGGATTCCTTCGACCACCGCATGACCCTCGCTGGACTCCCGAGCATGCTCCCCTCTGGGATGCCACCTTCGAGCGCATCCAGCCCTTCCTTCCCGAGCTCAAGGGTGAGATCCAGCTCCAGTAGATACCGCCAGTTTCGCCGGAGCTAATTCGAATCCACCATTCCTCTACAGGCGACCTCTTCCCCGCCCCCAAAGTCCTCGTCCCCGTGCCCTTCGAGAGCGCCACTCCTCCTCTCGCATCGGCCACCACTTCATCAACAGCAGCAGTAGTGCCACCACCATCATCGGCAACAGCTCCTACTTCGGTGTCGGGGTCAGCTTCCGAGCAGCAAGAACAGCAGCAGAGCCCACGAGAGGTTGTCGGCGTTGGGCTCGAGCAGCCTTAGAGACGAGGGTCTTGTCAGTAGATACGTTTGGCGGAGAAGTGTGAGAAGAGATGTGTTCAGTCGCTGTGATCCTCGGTCGTCCATGATAGAGAGCCCCAGCAAGCGCAAGGTGAAAGCTCGCCGATAGAAGTGCTCGAGGCGCCGAGTTCATACTTGAGAAGCGGGTAGCATCTCCCTCGACGCTGGCGGGGTACGTCAGCCGCTCCGAAGTCATATGTTCCACTCTAGCGGCAAGGCACTCGCTCTGCAAGCATCTAGCAAGCTCGAAAGAGCCGGCCGAGCTTGGTCGACCTCCGGGTCCGGTCGAGAAAGGGAGCCGCTCTCTGAAGCGTGTAGCGCTGCTCTTGCCTTCCTCACATCCACGAGGTGTATCGCTGTACTGCTCCTCTTCCCCCTCGCGCCATCCTACACCTCGAAACCCTTCCGCCGAACCATGCCCCCTCTCCCTCAAGCAGTCCCCTTCGGCATTTGCACCCGCTCGGTGGGACGCTCCGCCGGTGGACACTTTATTCTCGAGATTCTCGACGAATGCGCCAGAGCGGGACTCTGGACCATTGAGGTGGCATTCGAGTGTCTCGAAGTTCGCTCCTTCTCCCCTTCCGCCGTCTCGTTCTCGTTCCATCGCTCATCGTCTTCTCATGTCGTGTTCGAGCACAGAGCTACGCCAAGACTCTACAAGGCTACAGTAATCAACAGGACGCCATCCGAGAAGCTGCTCGTCAAACGAACCAGCGCGCTCGCGAGTTGGGACTCGTGCTCGTCGTCCTCGATGCTTTCGAGAACTACGAAGGGCTGCAAGACCGCGCTCGACATGACGAGAGGATCAACGAGTTCAAGTTCTGGGTCGAGCTGTGTGGTATTCTCGGCATCGAGCAGATCCAAATCCCCGCATCGTTCGACCCTGCCGCCTCGGGAGATGTGGACCTCATCGTCGCTGATCTGAGGGAGGTCGCCGATATAGGACTTTCTGTATCCCCTCCCGTCAAGGTGCGTGCTCACTGCCGTCGCCAATGCCCTGCTCTTCGGCGAAGCTGATCCCGTCTCTCGCTCGCCGAACAGATTGCCTACGAGCCGCTCGGCTGGAGTACGCACATCAAGACGTGGGAGGCCGCTCTCGACATCATCCACCGCGTCGAGCGCTCCAACATCGGCCTCTGCCTCGACACCTTCCACATCGTCTCGCTTCTTTCTCACAGCCCCGAGACCGTCGATGGTCTGAGGGAAGGAGGCCAGGCCGCTCTTCAGGCTTCTCTCGACGTGAGAACATCTCTGTACTCTCTGCCGAAAGCTAGACCGAACGCTGACCTCGCCTGTCGACCTCAGCGCCTTCGCAAGATCTCGGCCGACGACATCTTCGTCTACCAAATCTCGGACGGCACCTTCTTCGACCCTCCCATCCCCAAGTCCAAGTTCACGGAGCCTCACCTCGATCCCCTCTTCGCCTGGAGCATGCACGGACGTCCGTTCCCCGGCGAGGGCTACTTCCCCGTCACCCAAGTCTCCGAGGCCATCTACGCGACCGGCTTCCGCGGCATCACGGTCATGGAGGTGTTCGAAGACGATGCTTTCGATCCTAGGAAGAGTCTCTTGGCCGAGCGTACGAATCGCGCCGTCGGATCTTGGATTCGGCTCGCCAAAGAGCTAGAGCTGGCGCCTTGTTCGTTTCATCCCGATCCTCTCTGCGCTCGGTATCGAGGCTGACCGTTCCCTTGGCTCCACAGTCTACCCTCCTACTCCTCGTGGCCAGAACAAGCTCGGCACCTGCACCGTCAATATCGGGTCCTACGAGCACTTCTCTCTTGAGGGTTCGTCGTCGCTCGTCTTGGCCCGTTATGCTCCTCTTTCTCTGTTTGCTGACCCGGTGAATACCACAGATAAGCTCTACGCATGTGCTGCCGTCGGTCATCAGGCGATCGACCTCTACGAGGACGACTTCCTCCACTACCTCTCGCTCCAGCCCAGCGCCAACAAGGCCAACTTGTGGGAGGTGCGTCGTCTCTTCACTCGCTCGACTCACCACCGCGATCTCTTCCTCGGGAGACGCCCGAGACAGCAAGCTGACTTGCTTCTCTCGCTTCTGTTCCACCCCTTCGTCGCCTCGCCCATTCTCCGTACTCGTCTTCTCTCGCCAACAGCCCAACCCCATCCACCTACACGCGGCAAAGAAGATCGGAGATCTCGTTGCTTCTCTCGGCATGGAGATCATCTGCTTCCAACCTTTGATTGACGTCGAAGGTCTCGTCAAGCAGGCCGACCGAGATGCTGCCGTCCAGCGCGTCAAGGACTACTTCCCTTACATGCGCGCACTTCGCACGACCGTCACCTACATCACCACCAATCGCTCGTACGACTTTGACAGCCACACGGACGACATGAACGTCATCGCTGCCGACTTGGCCCTCTTCGCCGACCTGGCCGCCGAGTACTCGCGAGCGGACGGAGGACCCATGCTCAAGGTCGGATACGAGCACCTCTCCTGGGGTTCGCACATCAACACGTTCGACAAGACCTGGGAGGCCATTCGTCTCGCTGATCGACCCAATCTCGGCTTCGTCTTCGACACCTTCAACTTCCTCGCCGTCGAGTTCGCCAACCCCTACAACCTCGCTGGCCACGGCCGCATCCACGATACTCTCGAGGATTCCATCTCGGTCGTTAGGCAGCGCCTCGCCAAGCTCGTGGAGCTCATCCCCGGCGACAAGATCTTCGTCGTTCAAGTCGCCGACGCCAAGCTCGTCGACCCCAAGTCGCTCAAACCTCCCACCAAGGCGACAGAGAAGTGGACGCCCGACCACGAGCCTCCTCATCGCCAGTGGTCGACTTCGCACCGTCTCTTCCCCAATGAGGAGGCGCTGGGTGGCTACATGCCAGTCGCTGACTGCCTCGCCGCTATTCTCGCTACTGTACGTTTTCATTCGCTAGGCTCTCGAGTCTCGTACTCACCTTTTTTGTCTTGCAGGGCTACAAGGGCGCCTTCACCCTCGAGATCTTCAACGACTCGATCCACGAGAACAGCCCGACGGTGGTGCCGACTCACGCCAGGCGTTCGTTCAACGGAGTGCAGGCTTGCTTGGCCGAGGCTCGAGGTGAGCCATGTCCGTTGTTGACCGTCATGAGCACCTTCTGACCCTCTTCGGCGCTCGCAGACATCGAGCCTTTCTGGTGAGGCGATGAGACGCTCCCAGGCTTTTGTACATTGGGAGTCATCTAAAGTCTCACTGCATGAATCAGAACTAGCATTGACATCCGCGCTATAGTTCAGACTCGTCCCGTGAGCGCAAAGAGAAGGAGACTGCTCGCGAGGCAAGCTCGGCTGAGGCGAAGCATGCTCCGCTGGGAACGCCGTGGCGCAGGGCGGCCCGGACCACCTGTGGAGACGATYMCATCATTCCCCACGTAAGCTGACACGGAGTTTTGAGGCTCGCCTGCCGCCGGGGGACGCTCTGGCTCTCCAAGTCTCACCTTGACCGGCTCCGCCGAGTTGCCCTCTCTCTTGCTCTTCCGGCTCTTCCGCTCTCGTCTCTCCTCTCTACCAGCTAGCACATTTCTACAAACATCCTTGCTCGACGCTACCATGTCATCTCCTGCCAGTGCATCCACTTGCGCCATGGTGAGGGTTCCTTCCCACTGCTTCGAGGACGCTTCCAGCATTAACGCACTTTCCGAGCTAGTCAACAACATCAGAAGCCAAGCTGGATATGGTGCGTTAAAGCTTATTCACTGTATCCCCTCGTCTTGCCCGCCCCATGCTTACTCGACTTGTTCTTCCTCGCCCATCTCGGCGCCGAACAGCTGAGCCTGAGCCTGCTCGACATGTCCCCCGACGCTCTCACCGCCAACGTCTTCTCCGCCCTCGACTCCTTCAACAGTCACCAGGTATCCCTATCTACCATCCTAGAGCAGCTCGACAACACGGCGTATTGTGCAGCGTCCCCGCCGAGCCCGAGTTCGGAGGCGGGGGTCGCCGAGCGGTGTAGAAGTCGGGTGGGAGGGCAAGATGATTCATTCTGGGCCGAGTGGMGGAGGCAGAAGTGAGAAGGTCGYCTGGGAGGGCTGACGAATGATGGAAGAGTAGTGGACGACGTGTAACGCTAAGTCTTCGCCGAAGCCTGGCGCTCGCTCGGGTGCTCGTCGAAAGGGAGATGTAGCGAAGCAGTCATTAAGCAGCACAATTACAAAGGTGCAGCAGCGCGCAGGCTCTCTTCTAGCGAAAGATCTAGCCAACTCCAGTCTGTCGAAAGTCCTGGGAAGAGCGACTCCCTGGCGAAGCGAACGAGGTCAGTCGTTTCGTCGAGAGGAAGGGCGAGACGTCGAGAAGAAGTCCGGCAAGACGTGACGAAGCTACTCACCAATAGGAAGCATCGTCAAAGCCAATCATCGGTGCAGGTGTTGGGTCGAACGACTGGTTCAGCATCGCCTGCGAAGAGGCGAGAGCAGAGTCAGCTTCCTTCTCGACCTCGATGAGCAGACGACGAACCTGGGAGCCTTGAGCGAATGGGAATCCCGCATCAGTGCCGTCTGCAGCAGCGGCTGTCGGGCTTGCTGGTGCAGTGGGAGGAGTGCACACGGCGCGAAGGCAGAGCTGGAAGAAGCGAGAGATGAAGCCCGCTGTCGACTCCGCTTGGCCGTCGGTCGAGGACTCGCAGGCGCGATAGACTGCAGGTAAAAAGTTAAGGTCAGCGTATGCGAGGTGGAAGGCGGAGAAGCGTAGACGAGAGACGGGTGAAGCCGAGGAGGCCAGGTGGCAAGAGAGGGGGACCCACTTCGCTCCATCCATCCCACGATACCCCTCTGATTCGCCGGGTAGACTTTGGAGAAGATCTGCAGTGAGGAAGGCGAGCGAAGGGTCAGCTGGGGCCCATGCTACGAGCGAAAAGTAACGCCGAGCTAACCTTGACGCTAAACTCTCCCATCGAGTACAGAGTGACGCCGAGAGTATCCTGCCAGTATTGAATGTATCCGTGTTTGGCGATTGTCTCGAAGGCATCCACGAAAGCGCCCGAAGCGACCACCCACTTGGCGAGGAGGTCGCCGTCTACTCCGACTGCCGTGAGCATGGCTCGAGTGAGAGCGAGGGAGGCTGCGGCGAGCCAGAAGCTGTAGCGGCGGAAAAGAGTGAGCTATTGATTTTTGGCCGAATTGTGGAGGAGAAGGGGAGGCAGCTTACTTGACTCGAATCCAAGGCCTCGAGCCGACTTGGAAGGCGTCGGCGGCTGTGGAAAAGAGCAGAGGTCAGCTCGGTCTTTGCYCTCGAAAGAGGAACATTGGATGTCACTCACAGCTTGGGTCGAGGTACTGCTGGTAAGAGGAGTCGAGCATGCCTTGGATGTGATCGCCGAGGGAGCGAGCATGGGCAGGTCGAGCTTTCGAGATGTCCCTGCTGAGTCGCAGCATCTTGATCCATCTGCTCGGAGTAGAAAGCGAGTCAGCTCGTCCGCGCCGCGCACGAGAGCAAGCGGACGTACTCGAAGTTGGCGCCTTGCTCGAGATCGTCCTCCACGCCGAAGCGCCTCGACTCGTGCAGCCAGCTTCGCACGTCAATCTTGTGGTGCGGGATCATGCACGTCTGGTGCACGTCGTCGTCCGCTTCGCTTTGTAGGAAGAACGTCTGGTCGAAGCAGTAGAGGTCGATCCAGGTTCGCTCGCGGTCGAGGATCTGGCGAGCTTCCAACTCCTCATCAGGGAGGGGCGTCGTTCGTCGGGTATGAAGATGTAGCTGGTAGCCTGTTGAGGGGAGCTGGGTTAGCGCTGTTGTTGACTCCGCGACGCGAGACGAAGAGAGGGGAACGGGGAGCGAAGCGGGTCATCGCCGAGGGGTGGAAGCGAGCAGGCTCCATCGATGATGGGAGAACGAGTTAGAAGGCTCACCCATGCGGATAGCCTCGCCGACCCTCAGCCAAGCACTGCAGTCCTCCGGCTCCTTCCAGTAGACTTGAAGCAGCAGCGACTGGACGAGCCCGACCGAGACCTGACCGTCGATGATGCCTCGACCAACGAGCTGCTTGGCTGCCATGAGGAGTGAGGGGTAGAGCTGAGGTCGGACGAACTTGGCCGAGACTGCGAGGATGGTGGTGAAGAGCACGGGCGAGGTCTGACGGACGTAGTCGACCTTGTGCAGATGCGGGTCGAGGAGGATGATGAAGGCGTTCATCTTTGTGTGGTAGCTGTGAAGCGAGAGCAGAGTYAGCGGGGTCAATCACTTGAGCATGTCAGCTCGACTTACTGCTCGAACAGCTGGAGSGCRTCCAGCTYGGTGAGGACGTGCATGTCGATTGGATCCGGCTCTCGTCGCGAGTCGAAGGCTGRTCGCTTCGCYTGAGCACGAACAAGARTKGTAGASCCTCTGAGRTTCTGTAGCGCTTCCTCCTTGGCTTGTGCCAGTTCCATCATYGACAGACTGGGCAAGGCCGGCCGAGGGCTCGTCTCGTCTCGCAGCGAGCCCGAAGCGTCGTAGGATCTTGGGCCGTTGGAGTAGGAGCTCGAGGCATTTGGAGAGATTCCTGATGGTGGTGGTGGAGGAAGTTGAGCGGCTTGGGGGAAGAACGCCGACGTCGGCGGGAGAGAGTAGGGCTGCTGCGAGGTGGAAGCGATTGGAGCGAGGATTGGAGCTGTGAGGCTGCCGGGCGATGGGTAGAGGGGAGGCAAAGGGAGCGATGTAGCGATGGGAGGAGCTGAAGGTGCGTTGCTGCTGGCGAAGACGGGCTCCTGCTGGACGGCGGCATGAGGGGCGGCCGAGGCAAGGAGAGCGAGACGGTCAATGGGAGCTTCTGCGGTGAATCGGATTAGTACAGCAGTCTCACTATACTCTTCTACAACGCCCGACTCACCAGACTGCTCTACAGGCGCGGCATTGACGGGCGGCGCTTCGGGAGCTTGTGATGGTATTGGTCGTCTGTGGGCCGTTCTCGAGCTCAGTGTGATTCGGCTGTATCAAAGCAGTGGGAGACATACGGTGCTACACTAGCCTTCCTCCCTCGCTTCTGCGATTCTCCCCACACACAATCAAAGCTGAGCCTGGCGCAGCGAGCGCACTTGCCATTCTCCGGTTCGTGGGGCTCACACCGCGCTTTGAGCTTCCGACACCGTTCGCAGGCAAGYTTCGATAGTGGTCTGGYACGCTTGGTGCTGCCYCGGTCGTCGCCGCCATCTCCCTCSGCTSCAKTSGACGTTGAGGCGCTGGGAGGAGGGTCGGGAGCGCCGCCGGTCGCCGTTGAAGGAGCTGCTGCTGCTGCTGCTGCCGAGTCGAATTGCCATGGCTCAATACCGCTTGAAGATGGCTCGTAGATGGCCGACATGGTGCACGAAACGAGAGAGACGAGCAAGTTGTCGGAGAGAGAGCAAAGAAGCGATCTTAAGCTCGCCGCCTCCCCACGGGTTGGCGAGTTGGAGCGGGTGGGGCCTCGGTTCGAGCTCTGGTACGGATGGTGTGCAGATGTACAGCAGTAACTACTCGCTAATCGCCTTGAATTGAGAAGCTCTTCAGTGACACAGCGCACCTTTCGGCGATCGTCCCCGCCTTGAAGAAGCTGTTCTGCAGAGCGGTATAGCAGTCCGACGATCGCAAGCGCGGTACTATTATGAGATGAATTTGCGCTTCTGAGAAAGAGCAAATGTTCGGGATCGTTGAGCTGCAGGCCGCCGAGATCTGTGCGCCCCGAACGAAGGGAAAGAAACTGGCTGAGGCGATGCTCTCCTCTACCTCGCAGTGTGCACGGTTCGGATAAGAATAACATTGGCTCATAGATACTACCACAGGACAGAGATGACTTGATACACCGAGTTCAGAGGAAGAGGAAAGCCCGAGAAGCCATCGCCGAGTATCACTGCTTATCGTCGATCGACGCCGACCCTGCGCCTTCCAGGTCGCGCTTGTTGGCTTTGGCGTGGCGGATCTGATCTGCCTTTCGAACTCCAAAGCCGTCGATGAAGAGGGTGCCAGTCTCTTCGAGGGTGAGGCCGGCGCTTTCGGGGTAGGCAAAGTAGATGAAGACGAAGGTCAACTGCGAGTGATGAAGCTCGGTCAGTTCTCGGGTAGGATCTATCCCACTGGTAGAGAGTAGACCCACGAAACAGAAGCCTGCGAAGAGGCCGTAGGTCCCAGCGGCGCCGAGCGAGTTGAGCATGGTAAGGAAAGTCGAACTGATGATGAGGTTTCCTCCCCACTGGAAGGCAACGGCGATGGAGGATCCAATTCCGCGAACCTCAAGAGCTATAGATTGAGAGGTATGTCAGCTTCGAGTGTCGACTTTG